>JAHWFP010246284.1:60427-110329 GCA_023313725.1 Lithobius niger | reverse complement strand
TTCAATTTTCTTGTCTATGTTTCGAAATGTAGAACTGCTTTATAAAACCATGCGTGAATTAATTTGCTTTTATTTTGTTGTGTAATAAAAGAGCACGGGTGTCAATATTTTTTTCAAACAAGGAAAGAAGGTGCAATTTTATTTTGTAGAAAAAATTATTTGGAAACTTTTGGTTGACATAAAAAAATCAAATTAATTCTCTCATGATTTTATGAAGGAATCTACAACATTAAGGATGTACTAGCGGAGTCGTCGCTCATTCCGCGTCGTCTCGCTGCGCTCGAGGAGATTTCTTGCTGCAACACTTATGATACAGGTAGACCTTCCACATAAAAAACGATCAAGCTAATTATAGCCGATATCGCTTATCTCGAGAGAAGGTCAATATTATTTCTTTACGTCCCAGGAGTCAAGCTAAAAGATCAAGCAATTTATCAGAAAAGCCCTGTTAACTCTGATGACAAACGCTGATTTTCGTTCGCTTCGCTCACTCAATCAGCGCAAACATTTCCTCAGAGACGTGACTGTATCAATGTAACCACTAAGAACCACATATCGCTTGTAATTTGTGTTAGTATACACTTTATATGGGTTTTCTTGTTTTACTTATTTGAAGAATATTGTTCTTTACGTCTTGCTCAGTACAGATTTTTCCGTGGGCGTTTTATCACTTCACTTTCTGATGATTCTCACTTGGAGAAACATCTGCAGAACGTCAGTTGTAATCTCCTACAAAGGTGAGAGATGAAAGATTGATAGAGCAAATCGAGCCACACATTGAAAAGGTTTACTTTACGTGGAAATCGCTCGCTTTGCTCGTTCAATCCACGCACCTCCGTGCTACAGAAACACGAATGTTTGACACCGTTTTAAAACCAAATCAATTGTTTTGATTTTTCCCTGCATCAAGTCAGTTAGTATAAAACCAATTTTAAGATGTATATGTGGTGTGTTGCAAAATACGTCCTCCGTGCATCCTTTTCCATATCATCTCTCTTTTCTCGAGGAGGTTTTCATGAACAAATTATACGTCATCAACAAACATGAAGAGGGTTTAAAAAAACGTACTTTGATGTTACTTTTTCAGGGTTTTTCGCATATTTGAGGGTGATAATATCAAGTTACAGCGGCGAAAATAGGCCAATTAAAAGCGAAATTTAATTATCTTTCGTTTGGTCCTACTCCCATCTTTGTAGGTGATTTAGTTCCGGAGGAGTAGAGGTACAAACACGCACGCACATCATATGATTTTAATTATGTAGACTAGCGGAGTCGCTCGCTTCGCTCGCTCATTCCGCGTCGTCTCGCTGCGCTCGAGAAGACTTTCTTGCTGCAACACTTATGATACAGTCAGACCTAACACAGAAAAAACGATCAAGCAAATTATAAGAGTGTAGTACACGATATCGATTATCTCGGGAGAAGGTTAATATTATTTTTTTACGTCCAAGGATTCAAGCAAAAAAATCAAGCAATTTATCAGAAAAGCCCTGTTTCTGATGACAGACGCTGATTTTCGTTCGCTTCGCTCACTCAATCAGCGCAAACATTTCCTAAGAAACTTGACTGAATCAATGTAACCACCAAGAACCACACATCATTTATAATTTGTGTTAGTATACACTTTATGTGGGTTTTCTTGTTTCACTTATTTTAAGAATATTGTTCTTTACGTCATGCTCAGTACAGATTTTTCCATGGGCGTCTTATCACTTCATTTTCTGATGATCCCTCTCTTGGAGAAACATCGGCAGAACGTCAGTTGTAATCTCCTACGAAGGTGAAAGATAAAAGATTGATAGAGCAAAGCGAGCCACACATTCAAAAGGTTTACTTTACGTGGAAATCGCTCGCTTTGCTCGTTCAATCCACGCATCTCCGTGCTACAGAAACACGAATGTTTGACACCGTTTTAAAACCAAATCAATTGTTTTGATTTTTCCCTGCATCAAGTCAGTTAGTATAAAACCAATTTTAAGATGTATATGTGGTGTGTTGCAAAAATACGTCGTCCGTGCACCCTTTTCCAGATCATCTCTCTTTGCTCAAGGAGGCTTTCATGAACAAACTATGACGTCATGAACAAACAACATGGGGGTTTAAAAAAAACTTTGACGTTAGTTTTTCAGGTTCTTTCGCGTATTTGAGGGTGATAATATCAAGTTACAGCGATGAAAATAGGCCTATTAAAATCGAAATTTAATTATCTTTTGTTTGGTCCTATTCCCATATTTGTAGGTGCTTTGGTTCCGGAGGAGTAGAGGACCACGCACGCACGCACATCGTACGATTTTAATTATGTAGATGATATGCGTGTGTGTGTGTTTGTACGTCTACTACTCTGGAACCAAAGCACCTACATACATGGGTAGACCAAACGAAAGATAGTTAAATTGCGCTCAGTATAGCCCATTTTCATTGCTGTAACTTGATATTATGACCCTCAAAAACGCGAAAAACCATGAAATAATAACGTCAAGTTTTTTTTTAAACCCTCATGATGTTTGTTCATGACGTCATAGTTTGTTCTTTAAAATCTACTCGAGCAAAGAGAGATGATCTGGAAAAGGATGCACAGAAAAGATACGTATTTTGCAACACCATATATAGATCTTGAAATTGATTTTATATTAACTGACTTATGCATGGAAAAATCAAAGCAATATATTTGGTTTTAAAACGGTGTCAAACATTCGTGTTTCTGAAGCACGAAGGTGCGTGGACTGAACGAGCAAAGCTAGCGATTACCACGTAAACTAAACCTTTTCAATGTGTGTCTCGCTTTGCTCTATCAATCTTTCATCTCTCACCTTCGTAGGCGACTACTATTTCAAATTTAATGTTTGAAATGATGTAGGTGAAATGTAGATATGCTGAGGAAAGTGACGAACGAACTGTGAGCAACATTCGCAATTAGTTTGCGACGAAATAATCAGTACATCGAAATAATCAGTAGATAGAAATTACGTGAATCATGGATCGTGTTGAAGCTATTAGTTACGCACTGAGATGATCTGGAGAAGGATGCAAGCAAATTTTAGACGTGCAATGTCTGTCAGCAGCACAAGAGTTGCAGCATGAAAGCTCCGCGAGCGTAGCGAGACGGCACGGAATGAGCGAGCGAAGCAAGCGACTCCGCTAGTACTACCTTATGAAAGTATTGGCAATATCGTATCACCACACTTTACTGTGCATGGCATCCAGTAAAGAGTGGTGATATGGGATATCACCACAGTAAAGTGTGGTGATATAAATATCATGCACTGTCAAGTGTGGTGATATGGATATATCGCTGCGCGTTTTTAGCATTGTGAAATGTGGGGACCGTACGATAACTTACAATATTACAATAGCTTACAATATCGCATAATAATCAAGTCTTAATTCACTTCCGTTAGTTTTAAGGTAGAGCTTCTTTCGTTCGAGTTCGTTTTGTGGGCCTACATTAGTTGCTGGCTTTAATTGAATTTGGCTCACTTCACGCCAAACTGTAGTAAGTAATGAAGATTAGTGGGGTCAACATATCTGAAATATTTTTGACCTGTTGATTGGATACTCTATTGAACGCCGTTTGCTGTTTTTAAATTTCACACTAAAACAATTTGAAAATCAACTTTTGCAGTAAGTTGTCTGTGTCATTGGGAACCACTGAAACTTTAGTCTTCTTGCGGTCAGTGGGATCAGTTTCAAAGTGAAGCCATTATACGAAATTTAGGTTATGGGAAATATTTGCTATTTGATAGCGGTAAAGTGAGTGCTTTATTCTGGGAGCTACAGCCTTACTTGGCCACCAGCCCCACCGTAACAAAATTATCAGTTACATCATGATACTAAAATTACACCAACAGACACAGCACAAAAGACACCGGCGGTAAAGGAGGAAATCAACAACAATGTTTGAACATGCACCTAAATCATTGTTGAGCTGTAATCTGTTCAACAATTACCATACACAACTTTCCACGAGCATCGAAAACCATTGTTGCAAGTCTAAGAATCTAGACACACGCTAGTGTGTCGCGCCAAGTTAGGCAACAATCATCACAACAAACATCACATCAGTTCAATTGTCGAGGTTGTAAACCATTGTAGCGCAGCGTCATAGCGACAGTGTCTTATATCTTGAAGCATAGTTGGGCACATTTCAGTACTTGGGGAAAAATAATAATGGGTACAAAAGCTTAAATTGTGTTGAAATCGTGAGCAATGACCCACCTGACAAAAATTAACTCGTGTTTGAATACCAGCTATGCTGCTTTCAATGCAAAATCTGCCCCTCAATAACGTTGAAAATGTGTTACTACCTAGCTAGAGCTAGTTAGTCTGCCCATCCCCATGTTATATCCCATAGGGTGATTATTCATCGATACCGAGATAACGGGAAGGCTTCCAGCTATGAAAATGGACGAATGGGTGCACTACAATACGAACTGCGTACCTTTTATGGTTTGGAGCCTGGGGGCGTAACAGGGATGGCGCGGGAGGGCGCGTAAGTGCGAAAATATTGTTATAACCATTGTTAGTATTGTCGGCATCGTCTCTCATTGGACGGCCAAAGTTACGACAATGAGAACGTGTATACTGACGTACGTGCCTAGGCACACACTAGTGTATCACAATAAATCTAAACAACGTTGCAAAGAAATTGTATTCACATCCAATTCACGAAAAATAAAGCAAGTGAAAAAACAAAGCAAAATATACAAAGCCAAAAACTGGTAAGGAGGCCACCAAGTTGAGAGTGGTTCGGCCCTTCAAAGGAGTGATATCAACACACAAAAACTAACTAAATAAAACAAATTACAACAAAATTAAAACCAAACCAAATGCCAATAAAGAGGTGATTAAGTTGAGAATGGTTCGGCCTATAGGCAAAAGGTAGTAGCAAATTGTTGAAAACTAATTTTTTGTTGACGTGGAACTTTATTACTCATCTGCACGGTAGTAGAGTTGAGTCAATACACAAAAAAAAAGGAGTGATATCATATCAAAAACCAAAACTGGTAAAAGGGGCCGCCAAGTTCCAAATGGCTCGGCCCTACAAAGGAGTGATATCAACACACCAAAACATTCGCCAACTTAATCGCACCGAATAATACTATGGACGTTAAATGAAAACTTGAACATTGCTACCGAAAGTAGCAATGTTCTAATTTTAATTTAACCTTCGAATTATTAAGCGGTGCGATTAACTTGGCGAATGTTTTGGTGTGTTGATATCACTCCTTTGAAGGGCCGAACCATTTGGAACTTGGCGGCTCCTTTTACCAGTTTTGGTTTTTGGTATGATTACTATTAAATCTAAGATCATTTGCATTCCAACTCAGGCCGTTTACATTTTAAATTTTATTTATTACCTGATGATCGTACATCATGCCTGATCTCCTAATAGAACCTGAATCTAACAGCCAATACTGCACTCACAACGCACCCTGCGCTATCCACGAACCTATACTTTAGCTCCACCTGCCACAAATACCAACAGGTGCAGTTTTACCTGCCATTCATTACAGATTCAAATAAAAGGCTGTTGCGTTATAAGAAACTTATAGTCAAACTTTTGCAACAGCAGTTCCCTGATAAGTTGTTTTTGGTCGACGTTTTTGTTTGAAAAATTCCTCGGACTGAGAAAAACATTCAGTCCCCGGAATCTGTCAAACAAAATTTCACCAAAAACCACTATCAATGAACCATTGTTGCAAAACTATGGCTATAACTATTACATTACAATAAGACCACTTTAAAAGCACTCACTATACGTCTTTCAATGGCTACTCTTGATTTTGCAGACCTATTCTAAAACTTCAAAATTACCTTCGAAAACCTTTGCAACAGCTCCATTGCCGAACTGAAAAATTGTTCAAATAGTCCAGACTTTTTACAGTTATTTTTCAAAGTTTTTGTTTGCACCTTTAGGTGCAAATAGAGACTACTTCTCTGGACCCAAAATGTTATTCTGATTCAAAAAAAGCGGGCTAATCCTAAATTTTGAAAAATGTATTTTTTACAATATCGACTTGAGTTCGATGTGGCCATAAATTAAGAAAAAAAAATTTTGATGTTCGGACTTGAAGAATGTTAGGTTGTGCGTTTTTGTGGGCCACCCATGCTGATGCAAACCTATTTCCGTTGTCGTTTGGACTAAAATCTCAAGACTGCCTGATCAGTGAATTGAACTTCGATCTCAGACCAAAAGTAGAAGCCCTACCGCGTAGCCATACTGGGACGGCCAAAATATTTAACCAGATGGAAATAGGTTTGCATCTGCATTTATTTATCACTTACAGAGCCCATTTAATTTTCCGACCTGCAAGTACTTACGACAGTCGACATCTGGTCAGTTAACCTCAAGCTTTAAAAGCTGTCCTAGGTGTAGGTGTTGCTCCTACTGGTAAAGAAACGTTCTGGACAGAAAATGTTACGTAAAAAATCCGCCCTTGTTTGGCTCTTAACACTATATTATTTTGTTCTCCCTCTTCTGTACAAAATTCGCTTTCATAACGTCAGGTGAATTACTCAAGCTATCGTCCGACTTGACTTAACAGTTATGTAAAAATCCTAGAAAAGTTCTATGCTTTGCGAGTTTGTGTCTTTTGTAGTCTTTCAAAATATGCTTAAATTAAGATGGCGGAACTATACGACGATTGCAGTATAAGAGGGGAAAAGCAGTTTAACAATACATTTTCCTATTTCCAAGCACGTGCCAAGAAAGTGTACAAGACTTTTGTCTTACTATAAAAGACGTATAAACATTGTTACAACCAGACCAGTTAAACCAAATCTGGGGCCAGTACAGGAGACAAATACAATACAGAGTCTGCAGTAAAGGAAATCCTCGTGTAATTACATTGGCTTTACAAGAAAACTTAGAAATACTAGAGTTGGGCCTGGTCGATTTCTGTTTTTGTTGCGAAAACAGATTACGAAAACAGATTACCTATTTTTTCCTTATTGCAGTTCCTTCCTTTTAAAGGCTAATCCCCTTGGGATGAAAGTTGGCTTTCCTGCCATGCTCGCAGCTTCCCTTTCTACGCTTGTGCGCAGGCCTCTATATAAGGTGCCACTTCAAGCCTGGCGTCATTCTGTCTTCCACTCAGGGTCTACCTTGGCGACCAAGATGGGAGGCCGGGCGGGTCGAGGTAATGTATTTTTCGTATAGGCAACAAAAACAGAAATCGACCATGCCCAACCCTGGTATTTCTAAGTTTTTACGGCCGTCGAAAATATCCTTACCTATTTTTTCCTTATATCAGACCTTGTCCCATGGAGGTGGCTGCTAGGGGTGCAGGAACCCGTGTTGCGAGCAGGCTGACCCGGAGTGTTAAAGACCCCTGCGAACTGGTCGCTATCTCAAGTAGTGGCATGAAGACTGATGAACTGGTCCCTTAATCTAGTAGTGGAAGTGGAGACCGGCAGGGAAAACCGCAAGAGATCCATGCGAATCCACGAGAACTGATACGTGGAATAGACAAATGGACGGCGACCGTGTTCTGGGCATGGTAAATGAAAAAGTGCCTATGCAACATGACAAAATTTTCATTACCCGAAGGATGTCTTGTCCGAGTTGAAACAAGAGGATTGTGTCGAAGATCAGGTCGTCCGAGGGGATACCAGCGACGTGAAAGTACCTTGAGGACGGGTAGAGGACCGTCTTGTACTGATGAACCTGGCCAAAGTGTCCAGGGTAATTCTGACGGACCATATGTACGTGAAAAAGCCTTCGTGAAGGATTCGTTCCAGAGATGAGAAGGCCACAAAGAGTGAAGCCGTTAGCGAAGTCCGTGGCTAAGACCGTGGCCGAGGTGGTGGTGATAGCTACCACAAGTGATCGTAAGAGTAGCGGAGCACATTGCGTTTGTACAAGGAGCAGTGTCTATTAGCACTTTGATTGTTTACTGTGATGTAGCATTCATATTGTTCTTTTTTTCTTCTGGTGTCCTTTTGCGGTTGTTTTGCGATTATTATTTTTTTTTTTATAAAAGTAAGTGGAGACAGGATTTGAGGGCCTGTACCGAGGAACACACTGTTGAGGAACCAGAGAAATGGTAGACGAAAGTTAAGTCAAAAACACCGGTGGAAGCTAGGTGCGCAGAAAAAAGGCGAATGAAGTTCGAGAAAAGCTAGGGTATGGCTAGGAAGCCAAGTGCCTTCCCTTTGGCCCAAGCGCGGCAATATACGCAAGGTAAGTCTCGGGTGGAAATGCGTGAACACTGTACGAGTCCACTGAAAACCGGGACGAAGGAGGACGCATCGTCGAATTGCCATACCGAATATTCTGATAGTGGAAGCCGCTCAGAGGACGAGGTAGTCGATGCCCAGGAGGCTACTGCCAAGTCCGGAGTCCACCGATACAGCCTCATAGTCTGTGGGAAATCACTAGAATGCTCTATAAAACCGGCCATATACGGGGGGCTGCCCTATCTATATAACTAAGATCGTAATATTTTGTTTGTGTGTCGCCAGATTACCGAGATTCCCACTCCTAATCCTATTGAAGTCGCAGTGGGAATCGCGATAATCTTAATGCTTTCGTTTGTTGGTGTTTCTGTCAAACGGTCTGTATACCTATTTTTCCCTATTGCAATTCCTTCCTTTTGAAGGCACCTCACTTCGCTCGCTCATTCTGCGTCGTCTCGCTACGCTCGATGAGCTTTCATGCTCATACTCTTTCATACTCTTGTCGTGCTGACAGACATTCCACGTCTAAAAAGATCAAGCAAATGGTCAGAGTACAGTACAATTTTTTTTCGTACGGCTCACTGCGTAAACAAATGATAACGATAAATCAGTTTGGCCATCCGAGTGCTACGTGCGTGTCGATACATGCTTCCAGTAATTTCTTTGATTCCAATAGCATCACAAAATAATGTGTTATTTCGACGCTAGCTAATTGTAATTATTGTTCACAGTTCGTCCATCACATTCCTAAGCACGCCTGCATTTCATCTACATCATTCCAAACATACGATTTGTTTGTTTAAACATTTGTACGTCTTCTTCTCCAGAAGTAATCCCCTACGAAGGCGAGAGATGAAAGATTGAGAGAGCAAAGCAAGACGACACATATTGACAAGGTTTACTTTAAGTGGAAATCGCTTGCTCTACTGGCTCAATCCACGCACCACCGTGCTTCAGAAACACGAATGTTTGGCACCCTTTTAAAAAAAGGTTTCCCTGAATCAAGTCATTAGATACACAACCAATTTTAAGATCTCTACGTGGTATGTTGCAAAATACGTCGTCCTTTGAGGTTATTTTTTTCAGTGCATCCTTTTCCAGATTATCTCTCTTCGCTCGAGGAGGTTTGCATGAACAACCTATGACGTCATAAACAAACACCATGAGGGTTAAAAAAAACTTTGACGTTAATTTGTTAGGCTCTTTCGCGTATTACAGTTCCTTTCTTCTGAAGGCTAATCCCCTAGCGATGAAAGTTGGCCTTCCTGCCATGCTCGCAGCTTCCCTTTCTACGCATGAGCGCAGGCCTCTATATAAGGTGCCACCCCAAGCCTGGCGTCATTCTTTCTTCCACTCAGGGTCTACCTTGGCCACCAAGAGGGGAGGCCGAGCGGGCCGAGGTAATGTATGTTTTCGTATAGGCAACAAAAACAGAAATCGACCATGCCCAACCCTGGGCTTTCTAAATTTTTATTGCTGTCAAAAATATCCTTACCTATTTTTCCTTGTAGCAGATCTTGTCCCAAGGAGGCGGCTGCCAGGGGTGCAGGAACACGTACTGCGAGCAGGCTGCCCCAGAGTGTTAAAAACCCCTGTGAACTGGTCGCTATCTCAAGTAGTAGCATGGAGACCGACGAACTGGTCCCTTAACCTAGTAATGGAAGAGGAGACAGGCAGGGAAAACTGCAAGAGATCCATGCGAATCCACGTGAGTGGTACGTGGAATACCCAAATGGATGGCGACCGTGTTCTGGGCATGATAAATGAAAAAATATAGGCATGCAACATGACAAAATTTTCATTACCTGAAGGATGTCTTGTCCGAGTTGAAACAAGAGAATTGTGTCAAAGGTCAGGCGGTCCAAGGGGATACTGGCGACGTGAGAATACCTTGAAGGAGGGTAGAGGACCGTCCTGTATGGAAGAACCCGGTCAAAGTGTCCAGGGTGATTGACGGACCAGATGTACGTGAAAAAGCCTTCGTGAAGGATTCGTTCCAGAGATGAGGAGGCCTTAAAGAGTGAAGCCGTTAGAGAAGTCCGTGGCAAAGTCCGTGGCCGAGGTGGTGGCGACAGCTATCACAAGTGATTATAAGCATAGCGGAGCACATTGCGTTTGTACAAGGAGCAGGGTCCATTAGCACTTTGATTGTTTACTGTGATGTAGTATACACATTGTTCTCTTTTTCTTCTGGTGTCCGTTTGCTGTTGTTTTGTGATGTTTTTTTTTTTTTGAAAAAGCAAGTGGAGATAAGAGTTGAGGGCCTGTACCGAGGAATACACTGCTGAGGAACCGTAGAAGTGGTAGACGAAAGTTAAGTCAAAAGGGACCGGTGGTAGCTAGGTACGCAGAAAAAGGGCGACCATTGGTTCCTCTGCTGAAAGAAGTTCGAGAAAAACTAGGGTAGGGCTCAGAAGCCAAGCGCCTTCCCTTTAGCCCAAGCACGGCAATATACGCATGGTAAGTCTCGGGTGGAAATGTGTGAACATTGTATGAGCCCACTGAAAACCGGGACGAAGGAGGACGCATCGTCGAATTGCCATACCGAATATTTTGATAGCAGAAGCAGATCAGATGACGAGGTGGCCGATGCCCAGGAGGCCACTGCAAAGCCCGCAGTCCACCAATACACCCTCATAGCCTGTGGTTGAGCTTGAAAATGCAGGGGTGACCGGCGCCGAAGGAAGGGCGGTTGTCAGAGAAGCAGTCGGTGACTCCGTGACAAAGCATGGGACATTGTCCTCTTGTTGTGGCAGAGATTCCAGTCCTGGTGCAATTTGGATGGAGGACGTAGAGGCCATAGCCAGAATCTAAGGGTGTGGCGGTCTCCGAATATCGGTGCGAACACAGTAGTGTTCTCTCCATGGTGGAGAGAGAGGAAGAGGCAAGAGTTTCTTGATTCCGTTAAGTTTCTCCATCATGAGAATGTTAAGCCGCACGAAGGAAAGAGGCTCAGTGGTGCATGTGACCGAGTTTGGTGACGAGGGTGGTGTTGGAGTTCCATAGGAAGACAACAGTCTCATCGTGATGAGAGCCGCTTGTTGGAGTATGTTGTTCGAGTCGCGGAGAGACTCAGGTTGGGTGACGAATTTCTGTTGATAGTTTTGAAGGAGGGAGTTCAGGGTTGCGAGATGACGTCAAAATGGGTCTGATCCTCAGCTGATAGCTGGAGACCGCGCAAAAGGGAGGCACGTATTGCATCCAAAGAAGGGACTTGAAGCATCATTTCTGAAGTGCCGAAAGAAACGATTCCTGCTGGCGAAGTTCGAAGCGAAATGGATGAGGAAACTGAGAAGCGTGGATGCTGTGTAATGTCTGAAGAAGACGAAGACCTGTTCTTGGTCAGTAGTCCCAATGTTGACGTGACGCTTTTACATGAAGAGGTCGGAGACGACTGTGGAGGAACGGTGGGTTCCTATGGGTGACAGGCTGCGGACATTGAAGAACTCGATTAACAGGAGGCTGACAAAGGAGGCTGTTGAGTGACTGTGTCGGTGTCGGGATTGGTTGCCGGATGTGTGATGGCAAAGGAGACCTGTCGTGGTTTCTTGGCACCAGAACGTCAAGAAGATGATGCTGAATCCGAGCCTTGAAGTGAACGCTGAGTAGCACGTTGAAGTTGCAATGGCAAATTTTGGCATGGCGTCGAAGGATAAGCCATTCCTTTTCTGAAATGGAGCAACAAATACTGCATTTCCGGGTATACCAAACGCATGAGCGATGGTACTGACAGCAGGGATGTGGATCCAGGTGCTGTTTTCCTATCGTGAATTCTAGACACGCACATCGAATTGGGTCAGGATAGGGCCCAATATGACCTTTAACCGGAGCTGACGTGATGGGAGGTCCTTCGATGGAAGCAGAGGGCTTCATGGTAGTCCGAGACGGCGTATCCATTGTTCGAGAAGAAAAAAGCGTAAGCGAGCAGGACAGGGCAACCACGTGACTGAGTGCAGCAACGACCGTTGAAAAGTGCTGTAAAGGAGGAGACACCTGCGCCTTGCTGCGGTTACGAAACGAGACTCTACGAAGTGTCCCGAGGAACTGACGGGGAAAGCAGGGAAGGTGGAGACCGGGACGAAAGGAGCAGGGATCGTCCTTCCATTGGAAAGCGGAAAAATTGTGGTGAAAAGCGGAGACGTTAGTGAGGTAGAGGTACCAACGGGGACGAACCCCTTTCCCTTATATTTCCCCACCTTCCCCCTTTGTCCCCTGACGGTATCGTATTGATACACAGGGGTTTCGATGTGGCATGCAGCCACGAGGAGAAGGAGGGGTGACCGTGTCATAATGGGAGGCTGTAGTTCATCCAATCGACGGGAGACGGGCTGATGGATCGTGCTGGAAGGAGGACGGATGTGTGGCAAAAGGCGCCAGCTGAAAACTGTTGAGCAGTCAGCAGGGAATTATAGATGACAGCCGGCCAGGAAGCAACCGGTCGCGAGAAGCATGAAATTGGTCATGGAGACCGGTCCTTGTGGAGGTTGAGGAAAGGAGACTGAGGGCGAAAACTGACGCGGAAGGTGTCCACCTGTGGTTGGAATGCCCGTGGAACGGGAGTTCGGCGAAAATAGGACGGTATGTTCGTCATCCTATTGACGGTTGCCCCATAAAAAGTAGTTAGTGATGTGGGTACCAACTTGTTAATCTTGTCATCAAAGTTTTTTTTTAAGGCAAGTAAAACTCTTTTTTACAAGACTAAAACAGAAAGCACGGCAACCGTCATTTGCGGTTGAACAAGTGGGACTGAATTAGTGTGAAGAAGACCGTGGCCGAGGAGGAAGGATGTCCGTATTGGAGTCATGAGATGGAGGCGTCAAAAAGTCATTGCAGGAGGGACCGGGTGAACGGTGCTGAGGAGGAGGCAGGAACGAATGTTGGCTTGGTTGAGACGAGCCTGGTGATTACACAAATGGTGATGTGGATGCCAGAGACCAAAGCAGGTGAACGATTCAGCTGGGACAGTAAGTTCGAGGACCGAGACTGTGGTCTTGCTGCGTAGGGTCCGGGACTAGGAGATATAGAGACCGGAAATGGCGATCAACGGAATGCAGGCTGGAGTAGGCTCTGCCGACGTTGAGATGGACGGCTGGGGAAACCAGGGAAAGGGGACCGGTAACCGTGTAGAGGACGCCAAAATAGGTGAGGATGGTCCAGAAGAGTAGGAATTGTCCGTGACCAAAGAGGAGACCAGAGGCTGAAAGGGAGACCGCCGAGGAGAAGGGGTCCATATACCGGCTGCCGAAGAAAGAATGCAGGGCCCATCGTAGGGAGGACGGAAGAGACGAAGCCAAGAAGTGTTGTCTGTTCAGGTAGATCCGGGATGATCTAGCGGGAGGCAAGCGACCACTGTGGCAAGTAGGGGTGGCCTGTGATAGCCAGGGAGGCCGAGGGGCCCGATGCCAGTCTGACTTCAGTAAGGCAGGTGGGCCCCGGGGACCGGAGGTGGAGTCCGGATGGGTTACCGGAGAGGGAGAAGAAAAGTGGTGGCATCCGGATGTAGTAGAGGAGACATGACGCCGGACAGTCGGCGAAGAGTCCAGAAAATCAATTCTGCTAGAAGAACTGGAGACCGGAGACTGATCAGGTTCAGGCATAGTGGTAACAGATCGATGTTGAAAAGGAGAGCCGAAGAGAAAACCACACACCATGGCATCCTAGGAAGAAAGAATGATGCCCGGCTTCAGGCGGCACCTTATATAGAGGCCTGCACGCATGTGCAGAAAGGGAAGCTGCGAGCATGGCAGGAAAGCCAACTTTCATCGCTAGGGGATTGAGCCTTCAAAAGGAAGGAAATGCTATAAGGAAAATATAGGTAATGTATGTTTTCGACGGCAATAAAATCTCCTCCTCCTCGCATTGCTAAACACTAAATTGTGGATTTTTTCCTTACAATAAGCCACAATTTACAGTGCTGGATGTATCAGGCACATCTCTTTTCCTCGTTTTGTGCAATGTTGCGTGCATCCATGCTCAAATAAAAATCGGTGCTAGCTTGGCTGCTGGAATAAGATGGCCGCTTCCTACCGATAAAAACTTTGACCATGTACTGCAAACGTGGCCGTGTTGTTATACATACGGTGGATGTAACTGAAACCCCAAAGTTTAAAGAATGTACAGAAATTAATATGCAGTCATAAAATGTTATTATTAATTTCGACTGGCAATAAACCCTCAACGATAACGTTTTTTTTTAGCGATTTGAGTGATAATGGCAGTTGCATGGAGTTGACAGTGGCCATTTTTTGCTGCACGCTAAGTAGCTTCCCGTGTACTAAACTGGGAAGATGCTGTTTGTTTTGGCTGTCTAGCACTAGTTTCGTATGCGTGACGAAAGCGTTTATCAAACTTCTGTATGTGCTGCACCACCGCAAAGAAAAGAAACGCTCAGATTGTGGCATGTTCAATTGTAGTTATGCTGATTGTGATTGCTGTGAAACAAGGTAATGAATGAAATAAGTTAAGACTAATACAGGCTACTTGGTTAGGTTGTCATCTGATATAAAAACCAGGAGCAAATTGTTTTATGTAAATTATCATGCTTGGTTTTTGGCAAACGTACTGTTAATTTGAGAACATAAGACATATTTCGAACTCTGCATCTTTATTAAAGGAAGATTAGATCTATTTTTACTTGCACAACTATTTTTTTTTATCTACACAACTACTAGACACAATGGGAGCGGTGGGAACATGTTACAGATTGCTGCATCACCATAAGACGCTTGTATAGGTGTCATTCTTCGCTTTGAATGCACAGAAATTATAGTCGACTGATGGTGCTAATACTTTAAAGTGTAGGCCCAACTTAGGTAGTTCTGTTGGCTGTGGGTAGTCAAGCATCTGCAGATGCTACCACTTTGGCTAAGCTTGTGATACCTCTGTCAGCTCTGGAATTCGAACATAGTAGCGCCGTCTTAATAATTTCAGCAAGCTGGCTTATATCGAAGCATCTCATGGTGATGCAGTACTGAAATTGTTGTATTGAAAGTATGTAATGTGTTCCCATGGCTCCTTTTGTGCACAGTTGTGTAGATGACCCGAAAGGTAATATAACTGTCCATATTTTTAAAGACCACCTATATCGCTATAGAATAATAATACAATAAATAATAAATAATACAAATAAAACTACAAAATGAACTCTCATATAGTAATAATGTATATGTGTAGCCTTGTCATTTCGATAATTACCAAAACCATAATTTTACGTCTTGCAACAGACTTACTACAAAACTGAAAAATTCACCCATGAACAGTAGCGGTTTTTGCGGAAATTTATGTTTAGCCTCATGTATCCAGCATTTACGACTTACATGGTTGTTACTCCCACCAGTTATATTGGCAGTAAGATTAGTTTATCACATCATTACTTTGAATAAAGTATTACCAGGACTGGTTTAACTACTACTCGAATGTCTGAACTTGATACCCGTACCTCCGACTTGACACACACAAAAAAACATAAGCTCACCTACAGTGGCAGTATTTGCGTAAACCTACATGTGTTGCCTCTTGTATATCATTAGTAACACAGCTATCCTGACCCTTATACCGATTTACCCGATTAATGTCATCTATTACTCTTCCTGTTGGATCTGGAAGAGGCTTAGTTAATCGCACCAGGGCTTCAAATAAAGCTTTGCCAGGATTGGCCTCTATTACTACTCTAATATCCTGCACGTTAGCAATAGAATATGTTAATACACAGTAGGCACTTTTGATAAGAGATAAACTCCAGATTGCACAGATCTTTGTCAGATTACTTATTAAAGTGTTGAGGTCTTTTATGAGAATATTGGCAGCTATCATTGCTCGCACATCATTCACTGAAAGTTTTGTAGTCAACATATTGCATGGACAATAGCTTATGGGAATGCCAGCTTCTTCACACGTACGATTTAGAGGTATTTCACTAAATAAACTGTAGGTACGTCTCTTTGCACCTGGACTCCAAGAAGTCTGGCTTGCGCCAAGGGTTGCCTTTCCTTCTACATGATGCAAGATGTCGACAAAGGTTTCATAGTAGTCGAACATTGATGTTAATCGTTTTGAGTTAACACGCAACATCTCTGAAATTTCTGGGAACTTTATCCGTATTGATGGCGGTAACACAATCGCGGAGAATGGTAAATTGCTATCGATTCTTCCTAATTCCGTAAGGATGATGGGGTCAAAACGATGACCATGGTCACCGAAAAAGAATAGAATGGTATCATTGAGATATCCTCCAATGTGAAAGGTGTGTAAGAAATTCACAAAATCTTCATCACTGGCACCGACTTGTTCCATGTTGTTGTGACCTATCTCCCCAAACATAGAAAATGCAAAATATGGGATGTCACAGTACTTTGCGAGGAAATCTTGCACATACTGCAACTGATGCGTGTGTTTAGGTCTGTCCCCTAAACACATGTAAGAGCTCATTTTGTACATGAATGTTGATTCGGCAGCTACCCAAAATGGACGGAGGTAGTGGTCAGTGGGTTGTTTTAAAAATCCGCTGGCTGCTTGGTTGAATATTGTGAAATCCGGCCAGTCTTCAGCTAACATTGTAACATAACGGTGATTCTTAGAGAAGTTTTTCCATATAACTGGATAGTCGTCGTAATACTTTCCCAAAGGAAGTGTTTCTATTTCACCTCCGTAAACACGTTTACCAGTAAGCATCGCGATTGTATTTGGCCACGTATTATCTCCTATCCTGGTCATACCATTCATCACACGACCTTGCATTGTCTGTGTAAGATACGAATAGGTTTTTGGTAAGTAACGTATGGCATTCATATGTGAGAGCGAGTCGACACCAAACATTAATATACTTGGTTTTCTATGAATTCTTTCACGGATAGTTGGTTTTGGATGGATATCTCGTGGGTAGGCATGCACGTTGGTGTAAACTCTGATATGCCAATAGTTAGCACACTGCACATAAATGTATTCATGCACAATGACGTCATGTCCAGTAATTGGCTGCTTTGTGCCATATTCTGCGACGTCATCTTGTCCATCAGGCCTAGTGATTGGTTGATAGAAACAGTAAAGAGAAGTTGAACTATAGCCAGCTTCATCCAACGCCGATTGGTTGAATTGAAGGATGCCATCTTTAATAAAAGTTAGCGCCGACTGCGACCATTTGCAACGAATTGGACGAGTCACTCGTAAATAATCCAAAATGGCGGCATCGAAAGGCTGCAGAATGGGAAGGCGGCAAGTTTGGTTAGGGTTATCCAAGAAGGAAACGTTGTGTTGAAGGATGTAGTTATAATACGCAGATCGTTGCAGCTTTGGGTTGGTGAAGAAGACCAAGAAAATAGATTGTTGATACACCACAAAAACTGAAAGAAAATAATTAAGATAAAGTTTTAAAATAATAATAATCGATTTACATGCGCCTATGTTCATTTAAGAGCCAAGAAACGTAAATCACGGCTCCTTAATGTGATAGTAATTTTTTTTTGTTAATTTATTGTAACAGAAGGAAATGTCTGCGGAAAAAACAAAAGTACTTGTCTGCTGTTTATACAAATAAAATGTTACGTACTTAACTTAATAAATGTTTCAGATGTCTCTACACCACCAAAGATAAGTAAAAACCATGAATACACTTATAAATAATAAATTACATCACGTCAAATCAACCAGCTGATAAAAAAAAAGTATTATGTTTTATGTCTTTCCAGAAACCAATTTTGCAATTTCGTTTTAAGCAAATTGTAACTGTTTAAAAAAGGTTTCTTGGCAGAGTGTTAAACAGAGCATGTACATAATAATTATTTCTTTGCCATATAAATTACAGAGTGATGTAATTTTGAGCCATAAGTTAGTTTTTTGGTTATTCAAGGTAAACTTATCAACCATGTTTAAGATTCCAAGTTAAGTATTAGCACGGCTGCAAGGAACAAAGATTGTTGTGTGCAGGCCTCCATGTATACGCACGAATACATGTCACATTAATCAAACAAACAGGAGCAGGAGTCTGCTTGTTTTACAAATTATAACGTTACCAGAAATTCTTTCCCCCTTTTTCGGATTTTTCTGAAGAATTTTACTTTTTTTTCCTACGGCTCTGTTTGCCCTAAGCACATAAAAAAGAAAACCCTCCTTCACAAAGCCATTTAACATCCTCCTGAATTGTTTTACTAAGCTGGGTGGATTAGTTTTTGTTTTATAAACTGCCAAAGAACTACTAACAGATTCGTGTACTAATTAGCACACAAATCTGTTGATAGTTCTTTGGCAGCTCATGAAAGAAAAACTAATCCACTCAGCTTAGTCAAAAAATTCAAAAGGATGTTAAATGGTTTTGTGAAGGAGGTTTTTTTTTTTATATGACTATAGGCAAACAGAGCCTTAGGGAAAAAATAAAGTCAAATTCATCAGAAAAATTACAAAACTAGGAAAAGAATTTCTGGTAACGGATCTTATAGACTGTTTTGAAGATTTCTCAAGAACGGATTGTGCTATCGACATGCGGTACAGAGTGTTGTAAAGCTCTCAGAAAGACGCTTCGGATGATGTACTTGATTGTCAAAAACCGTTAAAATTTGATAAAGTTGTTTTGGATCTTATAAACTGTTTTGAAGATTTCTCGAGAATGGATTGTGCTATCGACATGCGGTACAGAGTGTTGTAAAGCTCTCAGAAAGACGCTTCGGATGATGTACTTGATTGTCAAAAACCGTTAAAATTTGAAAAAAAATGTTCCGTTACCAGAAATTCTCTTCCTCTTTTTGAAATTTGAGATTTTTTATTTTTCAGGTTGTGATTGGACCAGTCAAAAAATAAACTAAAACATTCGGTACAGTACCATTTATTGCCCAGATGCAAAATTTAAACAAGGTAGGTTGAATAGTCTCTTTGTAATCCTATTCCAAAGAATTCTAACACACTCACATGCTATTAGTATGAGAATGTTTTAGAATTGCTTGGAATAAGATTACAGACAGATTATTCAACCTAGCTTGCTGAAATTTTGCATTTGAGTATTAAATGGTACTGTGCTGAAGGTTTTTTTTCATGTGGCTGGGGCAATCACAACCTTAAAATTAAAAAAATTAGAAAATCTTTAGAAATAGAGGAAAAAAAATTCTTGTAACAAGTATAGCTTTTTCAAATTTTAATGAATTTTTAAAATTAAGTACACCATTCGAAGCGTCTCTTTGAGGGCTATGTAACCCTGCTTACCACGTGTCGATAGCGCAAACCGTTCCAGAAATATCTTCAAAAATTAAAAAAATATACTTGATAATAAAGGTATTATTTTGGGCAAAAAAATATGGCCACTCAGGGGTTCGAACTGAAGACCTCTGGGAGTGAAGACTACAGCATTACCCATACAACCAACTGGAACAGATACTAGAGACTTGAAAATAAGGGTGTTATTTGGTATATGGAGACTTAGAATTAATAGGAAAAAATACTGCCACTCTGGGGATCGAACCCATGACCTGTAGGAGTGAAGAGTAGAGCCTTAGCTACACACCCAACAGGAATCGAAAGAAGACACATGAAAATAAGGGTGTTGAAGACTTAGAATTGACGAGGGGAAAATGGGGATTCTGGGGCTAGAACCCCGGACTTCTGGGAGCAAAGACCAGATATTTATGCACAAACCTAATGGTAATAGGTTGTAGATACCGGAAAATAAAGGTGATATCTGAGCATTTGTAAACTTTGCATTGAAAGAAAAAATACAGCCACTCTGGGGTTCGAACCCACTACATCGGGTACTGAAAGCTGGCATGTTATTGCAGAACCAAACTGGAATCTGTATGAAAGGGTTGAAAGTAACCTGCCTTAACATAAGGTACCCAGAATGGGCGGCCATGTTGTTCTGTTTCAGTCAGGAAAATGGCCGCCAAGAATGGACTCTTTCAAATTGAATCAAGAGTTCTCATTGGTCAAAAGTATGTCTCTTGTCCTGCCATTGGTCAGTTTAGATTGTGCATAAATTATGCGGCTATTTTGTTCCTTAGTCAAATTCCTTAGTTTTTGAAATTAGGTTGTAATGCCAAGGGGTGGTGGGTAGTTAGGTTTTAAAAGGAAATTAATATGCCAGGGGTTTTTGAGCAAGATCATGTGACCAGTCAGTGTGTGTTTGGCTTTCAGGCTGACTAGGTGTTTAGGGCAAGAGTAGCAGCAAGGTACCATGGGTCTAACATTGCAAAAAGGGTAATATTTTGGGTTATTAATGGAGTGAAATCCCAAATAAAACTGCCCCAAATCCAGTCAAACTAATACCAACATCATCTGGTGGGTCCTCTTAACTCCTGCATAAGTAAAAAAAAAACGTTCAAAAGTGTACCCAACTTTGCCTTGCCCACTTGGCCCCTCTACCTTCCTAAATGTGCTTGAAATTCAATAAAGAAACAAGCCAAAAATATTGTCTGGGGTGCCAATTTTCCCCAGTTATTCCCTAAATCGTCTACTCCCTAACTGCCTCCGACCAAACCCTTTACAGGATCTTATCAGGACCTCTTGATAGTAGGAATGTACCCTCATCAAATTTGGGAGTACCACTGTCATTCCTTGATGCTTGAAAAAAATTGCTTGCAAGCAGACTAGAACCAACAATCTCTTGCTTCGTAGACCAGAAACTTACCTCTGAGCAATTGAGGCAGACATGTCAGTCTTACTATGAATGGTACCTTAAGTACTGTCATTCTTAATGGCATGGAAAAAGAATTTCGGATGGAGCACAAACCTTTCTTGATAAATCTTCGATAAAGTTTATACATATACGTTACCAGAAATTCTGTTCCCCTTTTTCGGATTTTTCTGAAGAATTTGACTTTTTTTCCCTAAGGCTCTGTTTGCCCTAGGCACATAAAAAAAATAAAACCCTCCTTCACAAAGCCATTTAACTGCCTCCTGAATTTTTTTACTGAGCTGGGTGGATTAGTTTTTGTTTTATAAACTGCCAAAGAACTACTAACAGATTCGTGTGCTAATTAACACGCAAATCTGTTGATAGTTCTTCGGCAGCTCATAAAAGAAAAACTAATCCACCCTGCTTAGTCAAAAAATTCAAAAAGATGTTAAATGGCTTTGTGAAGGAGGTTTTTTTTATATGACTATAGGGCAAACAGAGCCTTAGGGAAAAAATAAAGTCAAATACATCAGAAAAATCACAAAACTAGGAAAAGAATTTCTGGTAACGAACGCACACATAATACACGTAGCCACTCACACGAAACAGACTTAAAATTTTAAAAAACCACAAACGCAGATAAGTATTAAAAATAGCCTGTACAATACACAAATTAAGCATGCACACAAGCACGCACACACACACATTTTAAACATTTCAAACACAAACTGCATTCACTTTCTGACTTAACCATTGAGTAAATACAGTCCATGTTCCTTGAAATTGGAGTTCGAATTATAGTTCGTTGCGTTCCGTTTTTATTCGTATACCTTCACAGCAGTGAGTATGGAGATGCGAACTCTAATTCTTTTTTTTTAAACGGCAAAGCCGTTTTTGTTCCGTTAATAATTACACTAGAGAAAGCCCGTCCTCCGGACGGATGCAATGAACGTGCGCATGCAAGATTCTTTAATCAGTATTTTGCGTATACTGGCTAACAAACACTGATTTTGGGTCACTTCGCTCACTCAATCAGCATGTCTCCCTTACGATCATAAAGCCTTCTTCCCCCTTGCATTCTTGTTTGTAGTAATTGCGTGTTGTCTCCGAATTTTTATTACGGGGACCGTGAAGAACTGCGTTTTTCCAGTTTGGCATTGTGCAGCCTGTCACTCATGTTTAATTCCATGTTTCATCAATATTAGGTTTCTTTATGCGCCTACTTTGTGCATGCTGGATGACAAACGCTGATTTTCGTTCGCTTCGCTCACTCAATCAGCGCATCTCCTCTCTCTCTCATAAATTTAAAATATTTAATAGACTAAAATACCAGGACCACCTGGTTAATTTTAGTTTTTGTTTGCCTAAACGAAATTATACATTACCTTTTATTAACATAGCAGTTTTTCCCCCATGGAGCTCTATTATCCTTAGCTTGAAAGTTGGCTTTCCTGCCGGTCTCGAACCTCACTGCGCATGACAGGAACTGGCTCCGTCTATACAGGGTGGCCCCTCCACGTTATTCTAATGTTAGGATAATGAAACTTTGCATGGTATATAGGCGAACAGGGGGCCAACTAACCATGGGTCGATCACTGACCTTGACGTATATTTTCAAGGTCATCGTGATGCTAACTTTTTAACCATGCTTCGTAGAACCGCAGTGTAAATTAGAAACTTGTAGACAGTATCAAGGCATGGCCATTGGGAAAAACAGAACAAAATTAGGTACGTTAGTTTAGGAATTACGGAAATTATAAGCATCATTCTGTTGTGCTGGCTGAGTGGCTTTCCTGCCAAACAGTTCTGTGAGGGTCTTTCGTACACCACGCATTGTATTGGTAGGTAATGATGTTGGCAGCATAAGTAATTGGCATAATAAAGTAACCGTGATCAGCTCTGAAACAAAATCAAATGTTAACCTGAAGGACGGACAACTTTAGTTTTATTTTCTAGATGACCACGGTGACTATGCCAACTTGCATAAGGAACAAAGAAAAGGACCTTGGTAAGGGAGTTTATCACTCAAAAGTAACATGCGGACGGGCGGATTTTATTTTTATTTTTTATACCAAAATTTAGCTTGTACAGTTGAAAAAAAATTTTTCGTTGCTAGGCTGACATAAATTGTATCTAGGCATTTCCCCTTTCTGTCCAAATCAAGATCTTTTTTTTCTGGTTGGCTTTGCCAAACTATTGTTAATATCGCAAGCTTTACACAACGGATAGATGGTTCTGTCTATTGTTGGTACGTCTCGTGCGCTCTGTTTGTTTCGAAAGGGAAACGAAGAGATAAAAAAAATCGCGCGCACGATTTTTAAAGATGCAGACGTTCCTATAAAACAAGGTTTTTTTTGCCTAACGTGCTGTAGTTTTCAGCACCATTCTGTCTATACGTGTAATAAAGAGCCTATAGAAAACAACCTATAGTTGTTTTCTATAGGCTCCTGGTGTAATGTAGCAGGTTGTGTCGAGTTGGTGTCGAGTCTTCCGTTTGTCAGGTGCTGTTTGTTTCCAAGCAGGCTTCACGTACTTTGAGGACCACTGCACTTTATTTCACACTCACTATTCGGCAGGAAAGCCACTCGGTCAGCACAATAGAATGATGCTTTCAATTTCGGTATTTCGTAAACTAACGTACTGAATTTTGTTCTGTTTTTTCTAATGGCCATGCTTTGATACTGTCTACAAGTTTCTAATTTCCACTACGGTTCTACAATGCATGGTTAAAAAGTTAGCATCACGATAACCTTGAAAATATGCCTCAAGGTCAGTGATCGACCCATGGTTACTTGGCCCCCTGTTCGCCTACGTACCATGCAAAGTTTCATTATCCTAACATTAACCATCTGTGATTGCCAAGGGTGGCCCTTCCTTTCTGCCCCACCCTGTATAAGTGGATTGCAATGGAGCACAGCATCTTTCTTCCAACCCACATGAACAGAGTCCATCCGTGGGGAGGCTTGGGTGGGTAAAAAGGTAATCTATATTTTCGTTTAGGCAAACAAAAGCTAAAGTTAAGTAGGTGGCCCTGTTATTTTAGTCTTTTTATTGCCACGAAAATATCAATTACCTTTTATTAACATAGCAGACTTCGTCACATAAGGTGGCGGGCTAAGTTCGGGGTACCCATGTTATGAACCGGTACCCCCACAGAACGTGTTCGGATGGAAGCAACGAATGTTTTTCCTTCCTGGGCCCCGGGATCGTCAGTCCGAAGGGGCAAGCTATAGGAACAGCCGATGCCAGGAGAAGGAACAGACGGTTCAACACCTAGGGAGAAGGTAGAATTGCAAACAAACAAGATGCTAACCTGTGTGTGTTGGCGTTGCGGACAGACTGGAACCGACAATAAAAATCCTGGTATGAAAGCGGGAGCACAGGAGAGCCAGAAAAAAGTGGTTCTTACAGGTGGGCGATGTCATAGGTAGAATACGGAAGGGTAACTAGTGACCCGTAGGCGGCGGAGCAGAGCACAATGCTTAATCAGAGGATACCACATGAGTAGTGAAGGGTACACCATCCGGGAGGAGTACGGTGGAAGACATTGTTATTCAGTAGGATATAATAGGATCGAGTACGACGTAGGTCACCTTGATTCACTAGGATCGAGTAGGAATGGTTCGCCTCTAGATGTGGGTGCGAATGGCGCGTCGTGGGTGGATTTGAAGGCGTTGGGATCAACGGTGTACAATAGTAATCGTGGTGTGAGTTTTGGCATGATGATAATGGCCAGAATATCTTACGACGGTTCCTGTTGTGTATAGTGTACACGATTGTAGTATTTCGAAAGGTGCATGACTGAGGAGAAAGTAAGTTCAGAGTTGAAAGGGGAATCCTGCGAGGGGAGATGGTCCCAGGTCCGGAACGTAGGTGTGAAACGGGTGCCCCTCGTGGTCCATAATGGCTGTTCTATACATGGAGAGCTTCGAAGGGAGTGATGGGATAGGTAAGGCAGTGCCCGGAATCCCAGGGTGACTCCTTTGGCCTTCTTCTGACATGGGGAGCACAGCAGGGTCTTGGTGGAAGAGTCAGAGTGATGGACAATCCATTGAAGACCGGGAAGAAAGAAGAGGCGTCGTCTTACTGCCAAACCGCGTATGAGGACAAGGCTTGGCAGTCCGGTGAAGTGGCGGCTTGGGTCCATGCTGATTCCAGTGGGCACGGAGTGGGTGGAACTGATGGACCGGCGGTGTCAGTCGATGGTGCTGCTGAAGGTGGATGGGCAGGTTCCAAGAGTCACGATTTAAGAGATGAGCTAGGAGGAACCGGGGGTAAGCCCGAGACCTGAAGAGATGGGACAGATTTGGAGGAAGCGCTTGGAACAGCGAGTGTAGATGGAGGAGTGAATGAAGAAGCATCCCTTGCCGATGGATCTCGGTATGGCGAGGCCACTGGCGAAGGGGCCGCCTCATAGATTTGACACACCGTTGATGGAGAAGGTGAGGCAGAGTGGGAGCGAGAAGTGTGGGGGAACGGATTCGTAGCGATGCTGGAGCTCCGTGAAGCCACCTGGTGCGAGAGCGGCTGCAATAGAATGCTCGCCACGGGGGCGAGGACGGGAGGGGAGAGAATCATGGAATCTTGTGTTTGAGAAGCATGTAGTTTGTACGAAGAGTACGGAATCGTGTCCGGAGCACATCGAGTTCATCAGAAAGGGTAACCACTAAGGCTTGCAAGTTTAAGTTATGATCTTGAGCCGCGGCTAAGAGAGGAGCAGAGTATCGAAGGGTTGCGTTCTCGGAGCGGAGAGAAGTTAATTCAGCCGCAAAAACTTCGGCCATTGAGAGAATGAAGTGGATGTTGAGGTCCACGTTTTCAAGGTCTCGAACAGATAGCTGGAGGCCCCTTGTGAGAGCTGTCCGGATCATGGAAACAGGTGGAAATGGGGCTGGTTCCGATGCTGGTGGTGTAGCAACCTTGTCGGCGCAGGCAGGTAAGGATCGAAGCAGAGAATCCACAGTTGAACTAAAATTAGGTAATGGAGGTGAGCTAATCGTTGTCGAGGATGTGGAAATAGCAGCAACCAGTGGTCCGGTGGATGGTGAACGAGACGTTGTAGATGGAAATCGTGGCGGCGCCATGGGGAAGTGAATATTTTTTATCTTTAGTCCTGTTTTTTGTCGTAACGGAAGCTTTGGAGGGCGGAATCCTGACGGCCCGGGAAGCGCACGGTGTGCGGTTGACGATGAGTTGTAGTCACGGTTGTAGCAGGAATCGTACAGTGAGATGTAGGCTGGGAAGAGCCCAAATCGGCTGGTGTGGGCAAAGCAGAGTTTGTTATTGCCGCAGCTTCTTTTTCTTTCTGTCGGCAGAGTTGATCGGCACGAAGATGAGAAATTTTCTGGAGCGGACGAATCTCTTTCCACTTTGTTGGAGAAATGTCAGTGCAAAGAGCACAGAGCAAGACAATGCCGGTGGTGTTGGCAACAAGGGTGTGGGTCGAAATATTGCTTGGTTCCGCCAGCAAATCCAAGGCACAGGAACATTAGGAACTCTTGGAGGTGGCAAGGGATCTTCCGTTGAAGAAGAATCGGAGGACATGATGAGACCAGTGTTGTGAAGACAGAGCTGACGAAAAAACCGTTACGGTTTGAAACTTGGCACCACTGAGGCAGCGGTAGCGGCAGCTGGTGGCGGCGCAGTGAAGTGCAGACCAAAAGATCCTGGATGCGGATATGATGTTACCGTGTTAAGGGTTCGTCTAGGTGGTAGTAGGAAGGATGATAAACAACTCGATGACGGAACGTGCAATCAGCAATAGCAGGTAGAGTCATATCGAAAGTTCGTAGCTAGCTGGGAGGAAAGGATCGGGTTGTAGAATTCTAAGGAAACGGTCTGACACCCGAAGGGTGTGCGTGGAATTCTCGATCCGGGGCCAACTTGTACAGTAGTTCAATAGGGAATCGGCCATACGGTTTCCCCCTTGTGCCAGCTAAATACCGTATGGAGGAAGAAGGAGGCAAAGCTGCATGAAGGCAGGGCCGTAGTCTTGTCGGTGGTAAAAGAAACATGACGGAAGAAGTGGCCAAGAGGCAGCTGCGTCTCTGAAGGAAGAAATCGTTTCAACAGAAAAACGATTTAACCCGACTTTGACTTGGGTTCGTGGAGAGCCAGGATGCCAAACTGAGGATCGGTCGAAACTATCATATAGGTGCAGGAAGAAGGCTTGTGCAGATCCATGGAGAGCGGGCTCCATCATGGCAGTACTGCTAGAAGCGGTTCCATAGTGTGGATCCTGTGGAGTCCATATCTTCTTATTCTTGAATGTGATGTTGTTGGTGTGTTTTTTTTTTTTGGAGATGACATCAATTTCACACTAAGGAAGCGGAGACAGTTCTTTAGCACAGGAGATGTACAGGAGAGGAACCTGTCAAAGGTCTTGTTTGAGGTGGATGACGGAACGGTGTTATCCCGGAATAGGATGAAGTGGTGTTTTTGAAATGCGAGAACGAGGTAGAAGAGGTCGGAATCCAGGTGATACAGGGCTGTCATCAGAGAAGCCGGTTGACAACGGCTCCAGGCAGAGAAGATCCGAGGTCGGAGTGAGACCATCACTGGTGGAAACAGGGATCAGTGGTGGCGGTCCGGGTGGTGCCGGGAAAACAACAGCCAACCGGGCTGTCTGATGGAACACAAAACTTTCGTTGGAACCTTGGGAAGGGAACCGGCAGATGCAGTCCTATTGGTGGAGAAAATCTCGGAGTAGGAATAGGCGCACCCCCCAGCGGGCTGGAAGCAACTGGTGAAGGGAGAAGCGGCCGCTGTAGTCGTTGATGAGGCCCGAAACGACGAAATGTACAACAACGTGGGAAGGCCTGGAAAAGTGCTGGAAAAAAATCTTGAAGGTGGCTGAAGCGGCAGACAAGTCGTCCTAACACGTGGCGGCTTGGTGAAAGAAGGCCGGCCAACACGCTTGTCGACTCGGAGCGGAGCTTGGGAGACGCGGACCGAAGCACAAGGTGAGTCGTACGAAGCAGCTGAGTTCTGAGGTGGAAAGGTGGAATCCAGAGCAGACTCATCGAAGACCGGCTCGGGTATGGGTGGATCCCCCCGCCCCCCTGGAACCGGAGGACGAGTCCGCGCTATCAAGGAGGACCGGTGAATCCATTGATAGAGCTCCAAGAGCAACTGACGACACAATTGCCCTAGGAAGAAATGCTGTGCTCCACTGCAATCCGCTTATATAGACAGAGCCAGTTCCTGTCATGTGCAGAGTTACGAGACCGGCAGGGAAGCCAACTGTCAATAGGGGCAGCGTCATAGGCCTCCATCTGCACAAGAGTCCAAAGTCATAAGAGTCCTAACGTCAACACCTCCCCCTAAAAATACTTATCGTAAGTCATAAGAGTCCCAATACAATAAAGCCAAAGGAGTCCAACGTCATAAGGGTCCGTGGTCATAAGGGTCCGTCATAAGGCCCCAATTACTAACCCTGTCATAAGAATCCACTGTCACAAGAGTCGCGTACACAAGAATCCAAATAACGTCAGTCGCAAGAGTTCCCCGTCATATGAGTCTAGCACAGAACAGTCATAAGAGTCCCGCGTCACAAAAGTTTAAAGTCACAAACGTCCAAAATTCCGAAACCGGGTACCGTCAAAAGGAAGAAAAAAAGGCCAAGGAAGGAAAAAGACTCGGACATTTCTGAGTGAAGGGGAGGTGAGAATAGATAAAAAGACACACTAACCTTGGTCTTGGCTTGGTGAATTAGCGAAAGAACAATTGTTGACGATAGAGCTTTTGTTTATTCGTCTTTTTTTTGTTGTTTTAATTATTTAATGTTTGTTACGGAACTTGGCTTGGCTTGACTTATACAAGGGTAGAACAGTTCAAAAGGTGATTGGCAAAATAATCTTTGGCAAGCTCGCTGTGGCTAAACATGTAACATCAGAAACCGCAATTAATCACAAATTCCTTCCAATTTGGAATGCATCATTAAATTAAACTTCTCCAATGTAAATTTTTAAAGAATATTTTGATTCTGCGAAACGGGTTACACCTTTCCACCGTTACATGCAAAGGTTCTTCCTTCCTCCCCTTTCCCTAAATTAAACCCCCTCCCCCCCCCCCCACCCCCTCCTCCGCCAGAGCTTTCGGTCATCAAACTGCAGTTTTATTCGGACATACAAAGTTAGTAAACATTTATAAGATCAAGTGGAAAGCTAATTTTTCCTTATCATTTTTTCCGGTCCTTGCTTGTATGAAAATATGTGAAAAACGTGAATTTCCTAAGGGTTAAATAACTAAAATGTGAAAAGTGTGATACTATGTGAAAAATACGAGCAGTAAATAGTGTGAAACAAGGGGCTACAGCGACTATCTAGTCGCATTGGTCTTCTGTACAGTTCCTCCACTTCCAATGTTGAGGCGCACACCTCTATCATGCACTACAACAGCTATCTCTATTATATAATCTAAAAACAGTAACCATCAGAATTGGCCGTTACAAATGTGTTACCTTTTAAGCTTATTTTACGTTTTAGGCATAATTGTCAGCGTTTAGGCCTAATTTACAACTTTAATTTCGTAAGTAGCAACTAACGGAGATTTGGATTGTATACAGTAAGCCTATTTATTTTTGCATCACGGTATGCCTCCGCACACACAGTTACAGTGTTACAACGTAATGCCCAACGTAGCCTAGTATAGATCAGTGGTATTAGGGAAGGGACAGGAGAAACGCTGCAGCAGCGACTCGTAGCAACTATTGACGTTGCCATGGTAACGTGATTTTAGATCTAATTTTCATTTTTTAGGCCTAATTTTTTAACGGCAGTTTTTAACGGCAGTTTTAGTTTCATAAGTAGCAGATAGGCCTAATGGAGAATTTGGTGGTTCGATCGTAAGCCTATTCATTCATGCAACAATGCGACAACTCTTTTAAACGAAGCTAAAATGTTTTTGTTTTTACGGCTGCGTTAATACAAATCTTTAGGATTTCAGTTCGACGATGAAATGTTATTATTTAATTTAGTTACGTCGAAGAAGTCTATTAGCTATAAGGAGGCAACGATGTTTTAATTTGCCATGTTATTTAACTAACTTTTGACACTGAATCGAACGTTGTAAACAGTGGTCGTCAATTTCTGGTACCGTTGCGAAGTTGAAATTAACGACGGACGGACGGACAAAGTCGTTGCAATAGTCTTCTCAGCCGTACGGCTATACAGAAGACTAAAAAAAGGTAAAACGTACAAACTCATCAAAAACAATTAAACTATCAATTTTTTACACGCATTTATGAAGCTTGAGACAGAACTGGTTTTTGAAGTTTTGTTTTTTAATCTTGTCATAGGTATCTTTGTAATAAATAAGGGCGCAGATTAATTCGTTGGTGTAACATTAGTGTTATTATTAAAAGAAATTATTACAAAGTAGTGTAACAAGTTTTAAAGGCATCCTGAAACAGCAAAAGAAGAAAAATTATAGAGTAATTAGTATGTTTTCTTTATTCACCCAACACATATTACAAAATTATCACAAAAGCAAACACTCATTCCATAAGAGCTAATGCTCGTGTGTAGTTTGAGAGCAGCAGACAAATAAAAACAATTGAACTAGCACTTTTGCACACAGAATCAAAGATTAGGCGCCAGACAACAACAAAACAACATTGAAATAAAGTAAAAAAGTGCATCGATAAATATATACCAGTTTTGGTTTTGGTGGATTACTCTTACTATTATTATGAACATTTGCAGTTGAGTTTATTTGATGGGACATTGCAACAATGCACAGGCTTTTCTATGCTAAGTGATCCACTTTTCCATTGTTACAGATGCAAGGCAACAGAGATCGTTCCAGCATTGTTGTTTGTATATGCAGACACAACCAAACCGATCAAAGGACAGACATTTCCATAGGCCTAGTTGGTAATCGAAAAGGGAGGGTAGCAGGAGAGGGGGTGGTGGGGAGGGGAGGCTAAGATCGCCTATGGCCTCCCAGCCTGCACAAACATAAAAATTATTAAGGAAGTCACAGGTGTATTATAAGTTTTGAGTCGAAAGGAAGTTGCGAAAGAGGAGGTTGGGGGGGGGGGGGGCGGAGAAGCCAGGGCTTCTTTCAGGCCAATAGCAATATATTTGTTTTTAAATTCACTTTTTTGTAGTTTCAGTTGAAGTAAATTATGTGTTGATGATATAGGTCAATTCTGAATCTTACAAGAAACGAGTGAGATCTACTGCTCACGTACAACTTTTTCAAATTTTAAAGGTTTTTGACAATCAAGTACATTATTCGAAGCGTCTTTCTGAGAGCTTTACAACGCTCTTTACCGCATGTCGATAGCACAATCCGTTCTTGAGAAATCCTCAAAACAGTCTATAAGATCCGTTATCAGAAATTCTTTTCCTAGTTTTGTGATTTTTCTGATGAATTTGACTTTATTTTTTCCCTAAGGCTCTATTTGCCCTGTAGTCATATAAAAAAAACCCTCCTTCACAAAGCCAATTAGCATCCTATTGAATTTTTTTACTAAGCTGGGTGGATTAGTTTTTCTTTTATGAGCTGCCAAAGAACTACCAACAGATTTGTGTGCTAATTAGTACTCGAATCTGTTAGTAGTTCTTCGGCAGTTTATAAAACAAAAACTAATCCACCCAGCTAAGCAAAAAAATTCAGGAGGATGTTAAATGGCTTTGTGAAGGAGGGTTTCATTTTTTATGTGCCTAGGGCAAACAGAGCTTTAAGGAAAAAAAGTCAAATTCTTCAGAAAAATCCGAAAAAGAGGAAAAGAATTTCTGGTAACGGATATGTAAAGACTTTTTCGAAGATTTATCAAGAAAGGTTTGTGCTCCATCCGAATTTCCTTTTCCATGCCATTAAGAATGACAGTACAAGGTACCGGCATTCATAGTAAGACTGACATGTCTGCCTGCAATGGCTCAGAGGTAAGTTTCTGATCTACAAAGCAAGAGATTGTTGGTTCAAGTCTGCTTGGAAGCCATTTTTTTCAAGCATCAAGGAATGACAGTGGTACCCCCAAATTTGATTTGGGTACATTCCTAATTTCAAGAAGTCCTGAGTAAGTCCTGTAAATGGTTTGGTAGGAGGCAGTTAGGGGGTAGACGATTTAGGGAATAACTGGGGAAAATTGGCACCCCAGACAATATTTTTGGCTTGTTTTTTTTTATTGAATTTCAGGCACATTTAGAAAGGTAGAGGAGCCAAGTGGACCAGGCAATGTTGGGTACATTTTTGAACGTTATTTTGACATAGGCACGAATTAAGAGGACCCACCAGATGATGTTGGTGTCAGTTTGACTGGATTTAGGACTATTTTATTTGGGTTTCCTCTCCAGTAATAACCCAAAATATTACCCTTTTTGCAATATTAGACCCATGCTACCATGCTGCTACTTGCCCTAGACACCTAGTCAGCCTGAAAGCCAAACACACACTGACTGGTCACATGATCTTGCTCAAAAACTCCTGGCATATTATATCCTTTTAAAACCTAACTACCCACCACCCATTGGTATTACAACCCAATTTCAAAAACTAAAACATTGACAAAAGTCGAACAAAATGGCCGCCTAATTTATGCACAATCAAAACTGACCAAAGGTAATAAAAGAGACATATTTTTGACCAATGAGAACTCGATTCAGTTTGGAAGCGTATATTCTTGGCGGCCATTTTCCTGACTGAAACAGAACAAAATGGCCGCCCATTCTGGGTACCTTATGTTAAGGCAGGTTACTTTCAATCCTTTCTTACAGTTTCCAGTTTCGTTCTGCAGTAACATGCCAGCTTTCAGTACCAAAGGTGGTGGGTTCGGAACCCCAGACTGGCTGTACTTTTTTCTTTCAATGCAAAGTCTACAGATGCTCAAATATCACCTTTATTTTCCGGTATCTACTATCTATTACCGTTGGGTTTGTGCATAAATCTCTGGTCTTTGCTCCCAGAAGTCCAGGGTTCTAGCCCCAGAATCCCCATTTTCCCCCCTGTAAATTCTAAGTCTTCAAAGACCAAATAACACCCTTATTTTCAAGTATCGTCGTTCGATTCCTGTTGGGTGTGTGGCTAAAGCTCTTCTCTTCACTCCTACAGGTCATGGGTTGGTTCGATCCGTGTTTTTTCCTATCAATTCTAAGTCTCCATATACCAAATGACACCCTTATTTTCAAGTCTATAGTATCTGTTCCAGTTGGGTGTATGGGTAATGCTGTAGTCTTCACTCGCAGAGGTCTTGAGTTCGAACCCCAGAGTGACCATATTTTTTTGCCCAAAATAATACTCTTATTTTCAAGTGTATTTTTTTAATGTTTGAAGATATTTCCGGAAAGGTTTGCGCTATCAACACGTGGCAAGCAGCATTACATAGTCCTCAAAGAGACGCTTCTAATGGTGTACTTGATTTTAAAAATTCATTAAAATTTGAAAAAGCTATACTCGTTACCAGAAATTGTTGTCCTCTTTTTCTAAAGATTTTCTAATTTTTTAAGGTTGTGATTGTCCCAGTCACATGAAGAAAAAAACCTTCAGCACAGAACCATTTAATGCAAAATTTTAGCTAGCTAGGTTGAATAGTCTGTCTGTAATCTTATTCCAAGCAATTCTAACACATTCACAGACTAATAGCATGTGAGTGTGTTAGAATTCTTTGTAATAGGATTACAAGGAGACTATTCAACCTAGCTTGTTGAAATTTTGCATCTGGGCAATAAATGGTACTGCTTCGAAGGTTGTAGTTTATTTTTTGACTAATAAAATCACAGCCTGAAAAATAAAAAAAAATCTCATTCTTTAGAAAAAAAGGAAAAGAATTTCTGGTAACTGTAAAACTTTTTCAAATTTTAACGGTTTTTGACAATCAAGTACATCATAACATTTATATTATAACATTTTTAGGCGTGATCGAGGCTCCAGAGGTGGGGGAATTGCTGTGGTTTACCGTCGAAAAATTGACCTTATGTTGGAGTGTACTGCAACAGATGTTGAAGCCATGTCGCTGGTCTTGTTGCCGTCAAAGCTAAATTTTATTATTGGGTATATTCCTGATGGTTTTGATGACACCCAGGTTTTTAATATGGGGAATTTTATCAATTCTACAGTCAAGCCTCACTTTTCAAATGTGGTGTTGGGGGATTTTAACCTCTCAACCATTAACTGGCAGTTGGTCAGAGCCACAAACGTATTCACCAACTTTTTCTCTACCAAATCGCAGATCTTGGCCTCATGCAACTTGTGGCGGAACCAACTCGTGAAAAGAATATCCTTGACTTGATCCTAACTGATGATGAACGAGCTATTTTCAGTATTGAAATTGGTGCCCGTCTTGGTCTCAGCGACCATTGTATGGTCAACTTCAAGGTCAACTGTCCATCTTCAAGTGCTGAAAATGTGTATACTAACCGGGTTATAGATTTTGACTCTCTACGATCCAATCTTGCCAATGGTAATTGGAATGAAGTTCTTTCGACATCTGACACAGCCAATGACGCCTGGGATAATTTTCTCGATATTATTCAGCACTATGTTAAAATCAGTAGTGTTGAGCATCACTTGCACGTTTCTAAGGGTTTCTATCAACCAATTGCCCTTAAAAAACTTGTGCGTAGGAAACTTGCCCTATGGCGCCGTTACAGAAGCAATAGGACCGAGTATAATTTAACTGCATACAACATTTGTCGGCATAAATATCCTTCTGCCTTAAAGGAGGACCAACGCAATCAAGAATGCACTGTTCTGGCCAATGGTAGCTTAGCATCGCTTTTTCAATTCTTTCGGCGTAAGACTAAAATTACAAGATCTATCCCACCCCTAAGAGTTGTCAACGATTATATTACAGATCCTGTGGCCAAAGCAAATTTGTTTAATACTACTTTTGCAGCCAATAGCATTGTTGATAATAACATCATTCCTTCAACAAATTTGGATTGTGACTTCGCAGAGAACTTTGCACTACTGTACATTTCACCCCATCAATTGTGCTTTCAGCTCTTACTGAGCTCAAACAGAGTTACTGTGTGGGACCAGAGGGTTTCTCTGCTTATTTTTACAAAGAAATTCGTTACCAAATTTGCACGCCCTTGTCCTTAATTTTTGCATTGTCCTTTGACTCGGGAAAAATCCCCAGTGTTTGGTCCACAGCAAATGTGGTTCCAATTTTTAAAGGAGGGAATGCTGCTGATTCACAGAATTACAGACCAATCGCTCTTACGTGCTCCCCATGTAAAGTCATGGAAAAAATCATTCGCGTTCAGATGCTTAAATACACCAACACTCATCATCTAATTGGTGATGACCAGTTTGGTTTTATGCCAGGGCGATCCTCAACTCACCAACTTCTGTTGGCTCTGGACAGGTGGACTGAACCTACAGATATAGGATTGCCTACTGATGAAATTCTTTTTGATTTTCGAAAAGCTTTTGAATCTGTAGTTCATAGCAAACTTCTTTTTAAACTTAAAATGTTAGGTTTTGATGGAAAACTTCTTGCCTGGATTGGTGCCTTTGTTACTGGTCGCACACAACGTGTTATCCTCGGTACTTTTTACTCTTCAAGATTGGATATTGTTAGTGGGGTCCCACAGGGTTCTGTGCTCGGTCCTTTTCTTTTCGTCGTTTTTCTAAATGATCTATCTTGTAATATTCGTAACACAGAACAGCTAAAATTTGCCGATGATCTCAAGCTTCACAGTGTGATCACTGATTCACATGATAATGAATGTATTCAAGCAGGTATCAGTCATGTTTTTCGTTGGTCCATTGACTGGCAATTACCAATCTCTACCGCAAAATGTAAAAGTTTCCATATCGGGAATAGTAATCCAGTGTGCACTTATGTGTTGGATGGGGTCCCACTGCCAGGAGTTTTCTCTGTTAAGGACTTGGGAATTTGGTTTGATGCCAGTCTTAAATCCACCACCCACACTGTGGTCACATCGTGTCAAACGCTAATCGACGTCTTGCTGTTGTTCAGCGAGCATTTACCTCGGGTTGTGTAAACACTAAGCTGTGGGCATATAAGGTCTTTGTTCGCCCCTTACTGGAATATGCTGCTCCTGTCTGGTGCCCGTATCTCATGCAAGATATCGATCATATCGAATCCACTCAGCGCCGCTTCACAAAATCTCTGACTGGCATGCGACACTTGCCGTACAATGCCCGCCTAAATAAACCTAATTTAGAATCTTTGGAGCTACGACGTCTTAAGGCTGACCTCATACTTACATTCAAAATTCTGAATGGTTTTCTGTCGGTTGACTTGCCTTTTTTCGACTTAAGTACTGTAACCTGTACCCGGGGACATAGCTCTAAATTGGTAGTCCCTCGATCTAGGCTAGATTGCCGAAAAAACTTTTTCTCTGTGAGGGTTGTTAAAGCTTGGAATTCCCTGACTGAGCAAACTATCTCTTCACCATCTGTTGCAGCCTTCAAGCGTAATTTGGGTCTTTCTGACTTGACTTCGTTCCTAAAGAGGCCTGAACACTGTACTCTTTAGCTGCCACCAGCCATTTTATTGTTTTAAATTAAACCATTATTTTGTTTAATTCGTGGAATGGCGTAAGGCGTATCCTTTGCCATGTCTGTTTTCATTTCACCTTCAACTTGGTTTTTAAACTTTGTTTATTATATACTTTTTTATCTTGTTAATAATTGACAATTGGTTTAGGCCAAACTTTTAACTGCGATGCATTTTATTTTTATTTTTATCTTTAAGAAACATAAAAACAGCTTTTCCCCTCACTTGTCCCTCACGTTTGGCGATGCCATCGGAGATCATTGTGTCCCTGGTAGGTCTAACCTTGGTGGTAAGGCATTCGTGACCCACCCCAATACCATCTACCCTTCCTCTGTGGCAAGGCCATTGTCTTCGTTTTAAACTCTTGAAGCCCTAAACTTCTGTAATTTAAATTTTGTTGTTTTAACTTCGGATGGCAGTTAGTGACCGACCACCAGGTCCTTGCCATTCCGGTTGCGTTTGCAACGAACTTATTATTATTATTATTCGAAGCGTCTTTCTGAGAGCTTTACAACGCTCTTTACCGCATGGCAATAGCACAATCCGTTCTTGAGAAATCTTCAAAACAGTCTATAAGATCCGGTAAAACTTTTTCCAATTTTAACGGTTTTTGACAATCAAGTACATCATTGGAAGCGTCTTTTTGAGAACTTTACAACGCTCTTTACCGCATGTGGATAGCACAATCCGTTGTTGAGAAATCTTCAAAACAGCCTGTAAGATTCGGTATCAGAAATCCATTTCCTAGTTTTGTGGTTTTTCTGATGAATTTGACTTTATTTCATCCCTAAGGCTCTGTTTGCCAAATAGTCATATAAAATAAAAACCTTCTTCACAAAACCATTTAACATCCTTTTGAATTTTTTGACTAAGCTGGGTAGATTAGTTTCTAATCGTCGGTAGAAAATTTATATTACCTGTAAATTAAATTGCATTCAGTTCCTGAGTGCTCTTTAAGACTTGAGGTTTTTCGCTCTCCTGATCCGGCCAGTGCGCAACCTCACTGCGCATGCGTCACCATGCGCAGTCCTCCTATAAAAGCAGACAGCTCGCCCCTGGCGGCCATCTCTTTTTCTCAAGCTCTCGTCGCAGGCGTCGCCTGAAGAAGCTCTTCTGTCCACTCTCCATTCGCCGTTCGTCGTTCGCAGCCCGTTCGCCGTTCGCAGCCCGTTCGTCGTCTGCATGCCATTGCGTGGAACTTCGACGCCGCCTGCTGCCGTTCCTTCTGCTGCCTGCTGCCCTTCAACTGCCCGTTCTTCATTCGTCGTTCGTCGTTCACAGCCCGTTCGTCGTTCGCACACTTGCCTGAACTCCTACGCCACCTGCTGCGGTCACCGTGTGCTGCCCGTTCGCCTTCAACTTCACACTCATCGTTCGTCGTCCGTCGTTCGCATGTCATCAAGCCACAAGCTACGACGCCATCTTCCTTGCCGTTCGTCGTTCGTCGTTCCCGTTCGTCGTTCACCTGTCATTAAGCCACAAGCTACGAAGCCATCTTCTTTCCCGTTCGTCGTTCCCGTTCGTCATTCGCATATCATTAAGCCACAAGCTACGATGCCGTCTTCCTGGCCGTTCGTCGTTCGCCCTAGCTGCTTGAAACTTGCTGCTCCTTCATCGATCACCGTGACCGTTCGCCGCCCGCATTCTCTGTCATTGTAACTTTCACCGGTGTACTATGGATTCTTCACCGTCAAGTCTACTGCCACCGGATCCCAGCATCGTAGTGCTGCCGTCTCCACCTCGACCCACAGCCTCATTAACCACTCAAGATCATTCTGCTTTGCCATTACTTTGCGCCCAGAAGCTTCCATCAACCTCGGCATCTCTCGTCCCACAGCAACATGATATCCAACCCCTCGATTTATCATCAGCTTCGCAGCTCAGACCAGCAACAGAACCCTTGTCCACGCAGGAAATTCATCGTCGCATGAACCGTGCCATCAGGGAATTTTCCTACAGGAACCGCCCTTCTGCACCGACGGTAAAACCTCCTTCAAAGGCCACTTCGTATGTCCACGAATGAGTTGCATCCTCTGCCATCGGCGCTCGCAAATGGAAGCAGCCTTCTGCCCAGCCGCCTTCAAAGAAACATCACCCTAACATTTCCACGGCTGACCTTCAGCAACTTTTATCCAACATCTTCAACACTGAAGACGACCTCGACTCAGCCTCCACGTTGGGCCAGCAACCCCCATGTCGAGTCAACGTTGCACAACCGCCACTCGACCCTTAAGAAGATTCCCTTCAAGCCGATGACGACCCAACCGCCATCCCTCCGTTTGACCTTCTCAAGGCAGTCGAAGCCATCATCCCTCTACAAACCCGACAATTCCACCCCCAAGCTGAAGAATAGGGGTCTCTCGACGGGATTCGGCTATGGCCACCGAGAGAAGAACAAACGTGAAAAAGCAAAGATTGGTCAATCCACGGCCTTGCTCACAACGCTCCTTCGAACTGGAGGCTCCCTCCTAGGCAAAGGCGACCCTCTTGAACTCGACCCTCTTGAACTCGACCCTCTTGAACTCGACCCACCACCTCCTCGCCCAGGACGTGAATTCAGAGCAACCGGCGACGGCACCGCCAACCCGCACCATTTTGAAACTTACCAACAATCTGAATTTCTTTCAACCGAAGCAAAGATGGACTTCGGCACTGCCCTCTAAATTCCCGTCACACCGAGGTTCCTACAGCCGTGCTCCGCGAAAACGACAAGATACTTTGCTTAGGTCTTCGCGCCAATTCCCAAGCCGACGTCCTCGCCATGGCTATCAACGCACTTTGTGAGAGACTCCCTCGTGAAACCAGTCAAAAGAACGTCAAGTACCTTCATTTTCTCATATCTGAACTTTTCAAGAAAATGTCCTTTGCTTCATATCACTCATTTAACTGGTTCACCAAGGCGCTGTTCAACTCCACCCTCCTGCTAAGGGACATCACCTTAAGTACCACGACCAATCTGAACACATCCACCAAACACGTCCTCCGCAACCTACCTCTTCACGAGACGGACACTCTCTTCAGAGGCCGCATCCCGACATTCGCTCTTCACTTAGACATCTTTCGCAAACCTAAGAAAGTGTTCAAACCTTCAAACAACCAACTATTTCGGAAACCATTTCAAAATCACGCCTCTGACTCCAGGTCACTGCCTCTACACCCCGCGACCAATAACCAAACGTCCCGGGATAAGAGGAAACCATCTCCTCGTCAAGATCAGTCCTTTCGAGGGAACAACCACAACAACCCACGCAACTACAACAAGATCAGAAGGAGCTCCACCCCCGACAATCGCTGCAAGTACTCCTCCGCCTCCAGCCGTAAATCCTTTCGTCGCAAGTGACTATGCCCATGCTCTCCCCATAGGCGGCAGAATCGGTCACCTAAAAACAGCATGGCATCAGATAACAAACGACAAAACAATCCTTTCGATCGTATCCCATGGCTTTCAACCATTCTTCAACTCAAAACCACCCAAAACCACCCATTCACCCCTCCTTGGGAGCTCACAACCAAGACCTCACCCGCTCTCTCCATAGAAGTGTCCACCCTTCTGGCCAAAAACGCAATCCGCCCCTGCCCCGACCATTCAAAACCTGGCTTCTACAGCTCCATCTTCCTGAGACCGAAGAAATCCAGTGGGGAGACAATGATTTTCAACTTGAAACCGCTAAATCGCTACATGAACAATGACCACTTCAAAATGGAGACCCTTCAGTCCATTTGCCTCTCCCTCAAACCTCAAGAATGGATAATCTCGATCGATCTCGAAGATGCATACCTGCATATCCCCCTTCACAAAAAGTACCTCCACTACTTCTGCTTCATCTACCAGGGGAAGATCTTCGAATTCCAAACCCTTCCATTCGGCCTTAACGCTGCTCCACGCATCTTTACTCTCGTCATGAAGCCTATCCTGAGTCACCTTCATCGAAAACAAGTAGGAGCCAACGCCTTCCTCGACGACTGGCTCCTAAACAACATCTGTCCCCACCAACTCCGGCAGGACACTCTCTTCACCATTCGACCCCTTCACAGCCTAGGTCTCGCAGTCAACTGGAAGAAATCACGACTCCAACCTGCACAAACCTTCATCTTCCTCGGCGTAGAGTTCAACCTTACGAATGCCACCGCGTCACACCGTCAACGGACAGGAAACCGACCTACTACCGATCACTGCCTCTCCTTTTTCCAGTCCACAACTCACTCTCTAACATCCTTGAAAATGGGCAAAATGGATTCAATGGCCGACCTACTTCCCTACGGGCGCTGGATGACTCGGCCGCTCCACCACTTCCGCATCGACCATTGGAGCAACCACCTTCCATCATCAGAGATACAGATGCCATCCGACCCCCACTTCCCATGGGAATGGCTTCACTGGTGGATAAACGCACAAACCTGTTCAGGACTATGTCTCTCCACGAACCTCCTCCCGATCTTCTTCTTCTAATCGATGCATCCCAAACTGGATGGGGAGCCCACGTAATGGACAACGAGGTAAAAGGGACCTGGCCTTCCAACACGACCGAGCACATCAACATCCTCGAACTGAAAGCAATCCACTTCCGTCACCTTATAACCGGCAAAGTCGTCCAAGTCCAAGCCGACAACACCACCGCAGTCGCCTACATACGGAGAGAAGGAGGAACACGTTCTCGGACCCTTCATCAGATCACCTCCGAAATATTTAGCCTATGCTTGGAACTCAACACAACTCTCCAACTGCTCCACATTCCGGGCAACCGCAAGGTGATAGTAGATGCACTATCTCGGAAGAAACCACCATCAGGAGAATGGTCCCTCAAAACATCAATTTACGAATTTCTCTTCATCATCTGGGGGAAACCCATGATCGACCCTTTCGCCACGAGGCACAATGCCAAACTTCCCCAATTCATGAGCCCAATTCCGGACAAACTGGCTTGTGCAGTGGATGCTCTGACCTTTCCATGGGACAACCTCTACGCTTACCTCTTCCCTCTATTCAAGCTTCTCCCTACCGTTCTAACGAAAACCGAACAAATCCAAGGATTATTTCTCCTCGTCGCACCGAACTGGCTGGCAGCCCCCTGGTTCCCTCACCTACTCAACCTTCTCATAGACGCACCAACAGAACTACCAAACCCTCCGGATCTCTTAACCCAACAAAAGGGAACCAAGTTCCACCCGAACTCCAGCACCTTACATCTGCACGGGTGGCTACTATCATCCAACTCATTAAGGAGGCTAGAATTTTTGAAGAACAAGCCACTTGCATCGCTAGCAAAGCCCTACGGGACTCCACCAACAAAATGTATAACAGCCACTGGCAAAGATGGTTTCATTGGTGTAAGCGGAAAAAGGTTAATCCAATCAGTCCCCCTATTCAAGACCTCCTAGTTTTCTTCACTGATCTCTTCAAGGACAAGCTAAAAGGCTCAACCATTCTGGTATACCGCTCCGCCCTAAACACTGTCTTCAAGGCTGCCGGAAACAGACACCTCCTCGAAGATTACCGCATTACATCTCTTTTAAAATCCTTCGAAATAGAAAGACCATCGATCCATCATGAATTCCCGAAATGGGACCTCCCCCTGGTCTTGGACTCTCTAACCAAAGATCCATACGAACCCATCCAAACCTGTCACATCAACCACCTTCCAAGAAAGGCAGTTTTTCTCACATCTCTGGCAGCAAGCCTCCGCAGCAGCGAAATGCAAGCACTATCGAACGACCCTGTTTACTGCTTATTTTGCGACAATAGCAAATTCATCCATCTGAGGCCCCGACCTGACTTTCGAGCCAACACTCAGAAACCATGTGAACCATCCAAACCCATCATCAACCCGGCTCTCACAAACATCTACGATGATGAACCTGAGCGAACTCTATGTCCCGTCCTTGCATTACGATACTACATTAAACGCACAAGTGACCCCGAATGTCGAAGAGGTCGCACTCAACTCTTTCTTCCCTTCACCAAAGGAACAAATTTAACATCTGCTGCAATGATCACCAATTGGATCAAAACTGTCATCAACAGGGCATACGACGATGCGAACATCAGCTGCACCGACAGCAACATCAAGGCAACTGCACACGAACTCCGGGCACTTTCAACTTCATGGGCTTTTCACAATCAAGTCTCCATCGCTGAAATTCTACAAGCCACATCACGGAGAAGCCAAACTGTCTTAACAAGTCATTATCTCAGAGACATGTCAAGACAGGAAGATGGGCTATATCGTCTGGGATCAATCGTAACAGCCAGATGCATAGTCCAACCCCTTAAGCACTAATACAGAAATGAAGACCTCCAGAAGACGGAAGCAAGACCTCCCGCTTCAAGACCTCCAGAAGACGGAAGCAAGTCCCCATCTAAAACACAAAACGGCTTTTTTCAGGGCCACCAAATCCTACGAAAGAGACCCAAATTCCTGTTTCTGTTTTGTTTTCAATAAGTGCGAAGTTTTGTTAAACTTTTTGAGGGAGCCAGTCCGCAACCCGGGGTAACTCGCCATGATGGTGCCCGCCACCTATATTGACGAGGTCTGACTGTAAATGCAATTTAATTTACAGGTAGTATAAATTTTCTACCGGCGATTAGAAACCTAAAATGGGGGGGGGGGGGTTAATATTGGTTTCTATCGTCTAATACGAAAATTTATACTACCTGTAAATACCCACCCTACCTCCCCTCTTGAGCCACCATCATGGTTGATATATCGAGAGGAAAAGAGATGGCCGCCAGGGGCGAGCTGTCTGCTTTTATAAGAGGACTGCGCATGGTGACGCATGCGCAGTGGGGTTGCGCACTGGCCGAATCAGGAGAGCGAAAAACCTCAAGTCATAAAGAGCACTCAGGAACTGAATGCAATTTAATTTACAGGTAGTATAATTTTCGTATTAGACGATAGAAACCAATTTTAACCCACCTAAAATTACGGTTTTTCTTTTATGAGCTGCCAAAGAACTACCAACAGATTTGTGTGCTAATTAGTACACGAATCTGTTAGTAGTTCTTTGGCAGTTTATAAAGCAAAAACTAATCCACCCAGCTTAGTAAAAAAATCAGGAGGATGTTAAATGGCTTTGTGAAGGAGGGTTTCATTTTTTATGTGCCTAGGGCAAACAGAGCCTTAGGGAAAAAAAGTCAAATTCTTCAGAAAAATCCGAAAAAGGGGGAAAGAATTTCTAACGCAGCATTAAAAAAATTATGTAAATTCGAAAAGCATTGCTTTTTTGTAAGAAATTTGCCAACAGACAGCTTACACGTAAAAAAAAAAAGGTAGTGTAGAAATAAATCACAAAAAGTAAAATAGAATTTCGGAAACATGAGGTATTCATGTAACTGGAAGTTGGTTTCAAACCAGGCTTGACAAACGAGTCTATTGAAAACAAACTTTAATACTGCTGCTGGTGCAATACACTTGTTTTGTTGATTTTTAGAAATACAATGTTTGCATTTTGACTTTTTAAACACGAAAAGATAGAGTTAGATCGACTGGAAGCAACATTTTTTTACAGTTACCAATAAAAAAAAATCCCATTGGAGGAGGGATGGGGGAGGCGAAGATCGCCCTTTGTCTCTCAGCCAAGCTAATACTTTTCTTCAAAAGGAATAGAGAAGATAAAAAAAAAGGTTGTAGAGTTGCTCACATACACAAACACAAAAATTACCACGGAAATGACAGGTATATTAAAAGTTTTGAATCAAAAAAGAAGGTGGGGGGAGGTTTAAGCAGGGCTTCTTACAGGCCAACGGCAATATATTTGTTTTTTTTTATTTCTTGGAGCTACAGCTGGACTAAATTATGTGTTCAAGACACGGCTCAATTTTGAATCTTACCAAACATATTTGGACGAAGAAAGTAATCTAGTAAAGGGCTTCACACTGCCTTCAAACCTGGGCTTCAAACTGGGAAACTGTTGGAGACAAGAGCACTCTTCACGCCCACTGTGGTAGCAGCCAACAGTGGCCAATAGTTCAGTGGCAGGATGTGGAAACATCTGCACATGGTCCGATGTTCACAACCAGAACTTTGAACCTGTTGCAAGGTAAGTGACGTTTTTCCACCTGGAAGTTACTTCCTCACTAGCTGCCGACCGAGAAGGATGGCCTAACTTTTAGACCTAAATAATTAGAATGTAAGTAAAGTAACCCTAAACGTTTTGTGTTCCTGAAACGGGAATAAATTCCGTGTTTACTTTGGTAATGTCTTGCAATTACTTTTTTAGGGCAATGGGTAAGCATTCACGATCCCCTTCTAGGGCCTCTATCAATTGGTAGCCAGAGCGCCGGAAAATGTTTTCAAAATAAAACCAAGCTTACTCAAATTTAGTAATTCAAGCCAAAAATATGCCCCAAACCGTCAGTTTTTCTAATTTCAAAAGAATAGGCCCAAACAGGGATTAAAGCTTTAAAGATTAACTATTTGAAATTTATTTTTTGTTTTTTGAAAATCTCGTATGCTGCTCATCGAGGATTTTCACCTTCACCGAATTTAGCAAGACTGAAAAGACGAAAGCGGACGTTACCAAGGAATGCAAAAAAAAAGAAGAGCCAACTTCAAGGAGAAGATTTTTTTCGCCGGCAACAGCCAGAAAAGACGGCAGCAAACTTAGAGGGAGTCATGCTGAACCGTAACAGCACATAAAAAGGTAAAAAGCTATTTGCGTATAATTTTAAACGGATTTCGAGGATAAGAAAGCAAAAGGGTTGTGATCCAGAGTTAACAATATGGCAATGTGTGACATCAGCAAGATGGCGATGAATATTCAATATTTACAGCTTTTAGATGGCAACAATTACGGATCTTGGTCAACAAGAGTTGAAGCGTTAATGCGACATCAAGGATGGTGGGAGCTATTAATGACAGGCAAGGTAAAGCCAACCGTTGCGGCAGATTTGTTAAAATGGGAAGCCGCCAATGAAAAAGCCATGGGTTTACTGATGTTATCCGTAGATGTTTAGGGTAATTCAAATTCCGAAAACACTGGATACTGCAAAGAATATCTGGGACCATTTAAAGGCAAGGTATGAACCGTCAAATGTGCTAAACTATATTGCATTACGTAGAAAGTTGCATAACTTAAGAAAAACGGAATCCATGAGTGTGGCTGAATATTTGGGTACGTTAGGCACTATTTTTCAGCAGATCAGCGATACTGGACGAGTGCTTGATGACGAGGAACAAGCATGATACATAATATTAGGTTTGCCTAATTCGTTTGATACCCTGATAACAAGTTTCCTAGCACCGCTAAAAAAGGGTGAAAAATTAAAACCTGCTGACTTGGAACATTTGCTGATTTTGTACGAGAGTAAAAATCAAGCGTTTACTAATCTCCGTACTTTTGCAGAATCACAAGCGAACCTGGCAAGGCCCGTACGTCCTGGACAAGCCGTTTCCAATACAGTCTGATGGCGTTGCCAAGGAATTGGACATAGAGCCACTACGTGTAGTTCAGACCCAATCAACGCCTACCTGCTCAAACTAACCTAAATCAAGCGCAGCATCAAGAAATTTCGAAAGGTAATTTTCGTGTCCATCGACCCTGGAGAGGATCCAATGGGCGTGCCGGAGTAATTCTGCAAGAGGGAAAACTAACCTAAGCTGTGTAACATATAGCAAGATCCAGCAGGTAAAAGCATTAGCTTCTGATAGTGGATGGAATCTGACAGACGCACTAATACTCGATTCTGGAACAGTAAAACATTGCATTTCAAACAGAAATTGGTTTAATGAACTAAAACAGGTAGAGACCGAGACGGTCAAGTGTGCCACCAAAATGAACACAGTTCAAACTAACCTAGCAGGCAGCGTATCTCTACAAATAAATAAAAGTCTACTAACGTTAAAAAACGCTCTGTTTTTACCAGAGTTTGACGTAAATTTATTTTCAGTTGGGCAAGCAATGACAAATGGTTTTAAGCTGGTATTTGATGAAAATAAGTGTGAAGTTTTTCACAACCAACAAACTCGTGGATATTTAACGCCCAATACATATGTGGTTTATTTATCGTTTTCAAGTTTAAAATACCACGTCTGAATTATGCAAATACAACTAGGCCGTTAAATGAAAGTAATATTCCAGTAAGTGTCAATATACAACGCAACTCAGCATCGTTAAAACCTGCAAAACAGTCTAGCACAAAAATGGACAATAATGCGCAAGAAGGGCAGGTGCCCCCAGTTTTATTTACATGTACTAACACTCAAAACGTACTTACTGCAAATGTTTTGTCGGGTAATACTCTTTTGTGGCAAAATTGCTTCATGTACGTTGCTCCCTCAAAGTTGAGAAAAATAGGCCAGAGTAGAGCACTAAGAGGTTTCACTACACAGAATTCACTTAGACTTAACAAAAGTGCTTGCAGTAATTGGCTTGAAGCAAACGCTAAGCGCAGGCCCTTTACTACTGTCAATCAGACACACGCTAGTGAGCGCTTAGGTATTGTTTACAGCGACTGCGTAGGCCCGTTTCTAGTAGCGTCTCTAGCGGATAGTAGATTTTTTTGCAACATTTACTGACGATTATTTGAGATACGTGACCATTCTTTTTATGAAAACGAAAGATGAGTTATATGGGCACTTCACAAATTACGTCACGATCGCTGAAGCGCAAACTGGTTGCAAATTAAAAGTTTTTCGCAGTGACAATGGTTCTGAGTACCAGAATTCCAAGATGGCGTCCTACATGAATGTACGAGGCATTAAACACGAGTACAGCCCCCCCCCCCCCACTCTCCTAGCTCGAATGGGACAGCAGAGAGACTTAACCTCTCTATAATGAACTTAGTAAGAAGCACCCTCGTTTCAACGAAGTTGCCATTAAGTTTTTGGGCAGAAATGGTAAACACAGCAGCATATATTAAAAATCACTGCACAAATACAAGAAATAGGTTAGTTACACCAAGACAGTTATGGTTTAATCTTGACTATAAACCAACAGTGAAAAATTTTCGCAGCATAGGCTGTTTTTTTGCATTAAAAGCACCCAAGAAACAATCAAAGTTGCAACCAAGAGGAATTGCGTGTATAATGCTGCGATTCCCGTACATACAGACTATACGACATTGAAAATAGTGTGATAATAGTAAACCGACACGTCACGTTTCAAGAAGACGTAATGGGTTCTCGATGTTTAAATGGAAAACCTAGTGAAACTCAGATGGAGTTACTAGCTTCAGTATTTGAGGCCCTGGAACTAGTTCAGGGGGAACTACCTCAGCAACTGTACATTGTACAATCCGGATCACCTACAAGAGGAGTCCACCTTCCCAGGCCATCTACCCCAGTAGTAGGACATCCCAAGTCACCCGGTAGTAATGAGCCCGCCCTTCAGGGTCAACAACTCCAGTGGTTAATCGGCTGCAGCACACTCCAGACACTAGCAAAGGCCAGCAAGGAGCTCGATCGTCAAGGACAGTAGCCCCAAATGAGGTACAACCTAGACCTATACCCCAGGACACTGATGCTTCCAGGTCAACAACCCAACCTATGAGAATTGAGTCTACGACTTTAGGAGCTCAGTCTCTAAGGTCATCTGAGCCTGAACCTTTTAAGTCTCCACCTTTAACTCGTAGCAGAGCCAAGTCCCAAAAGATTAACATTCCAGAACTCTTTCCTCAGCTACCATTGGGAGGGGATAAGCATCCAGATGGACAACTCAACGATACTGAGCCTGAAATAAATGAACATTTAGCCTTATTTCTTGCCAATCCAGTTGAACCCAACACAGTTCAAGAGGCGCTCTCGGGTCCTGATGCCGACTTGTGGAAAGTCGCGCTTAATGATGAATATGGAGCACTAGTGGCTAATTATACCTGGGACTTAGTGAACCTACCGACAGGTGCACACTGTATAAGAAGTAAATGGGTCCTAAAGATTAAGAAGAATGCGTCAGGGAAAGTGGAGCATTATAAGGCAAGACTGGTAGCGAAGGGCTTCGCACAAAAATATGGCGTCGAATATTTCGAGACTTACAGTCTAACTGCCAGCCTACCCACTATACGACTCCTCGTCACAGCAGCGGTACTTAAAAGCTACAACATAGACCAATTTGATATTCAATCAGCATATCTTAATGGATTTTTGGGAGACCAGGAGCAAATTTTTATGCGTCAGCCAGAAGGATTTGAGGTGCCTGGGTTTGAAGATAAAGTCTGCCGCATCATTAGAAGCCTTTACGGGCTAAAACAAAGTGGACGCCAATAGAATATTCGCTTTGCACAGGAAATGACGAAGCACGGCATGTATAGATGCAAAACAGATGCTTGCGTTTTTGTCATCATTGAAGGTGACAGAATATGTATCCTCGTTGTGTATGTTGATGACACAATTGCCTTGACGTCGACACCAAAAATGTGAGCACTAGTCAAGAAGATCTTGACTTCAAGTTTTAAAATCAGGCCGCTGGGGTCGATTAACTTCCGATTAAGAATAAAGTTCTTCAGAACATATTCAGGAGATCTAGCATTGAATCAGACTCACTACATTGACTAAGTACTCGAGCGTTTCAAGATGGATGAGTCATGTGCCGTGGTCACACCAGCTGTACTCAGAACAGGAGAAGCCCAGGAACTACAATCAGGAAAGGAGAAGATTCCTTTGCGGGAACTTGTAGGCTGCCTCTCCTACATAGCCAATGGAACGAGACCGAATATCTCGTATGCATTAAACACTTTGGTGCAGCATGCAACAACTCCCAAGCCAGACGACTGGCAATCAGCCAAGTGCATTCTCCGCTACCTGAAAGGAACCCGAGAATATAGCCTTGTGGTAGATCCAGACGACAGTGGACTCAAGGTCTATGCTGATGCAAGTCATGCTAGCAATCTGGACCATAGAAGATCAACGACAGGAATCGTCGTGACGTATGGAGGGGTACCGTTCTTATGGAAGTCAAACCTTCAAAGGTCCGTAAGTCTGTCGTCAATGGAATCCGAGTACAAAGCCATAAGCCAAGCTGGAGTTTGTTGGAGACAGAAGAGCACTCTTCAGGCCCACTGTGGTAGCAGCCAGCAGTGGCCAATAGTTCAGTGCCAGGATGTGGAAACACCTGCACTTGGGCAGACGTTCACAACCAGAACTTTGAACCTGTTGCTAGGGAAGTGACGTTTTTCCGCCTGGGAGTTACTTCCTCACTAGCTGCCGACCGAGAAGGTTGGCCTAACTTTTCAACCTAAATAATTAGAATGTAAGTAATGTAACCCTTAACCTTTTGTGTTCTTGAAACGGGAATAAATCCCGTGTTTACTTTGGTAATGTCTTGCAATTACTTTTTTAGAGCAATGGGTAAGCATTCACGATTCCCTTCTAGGGCCTCTATCAGAAACCTCAGATTATGACAGGAGCAGAAGAAAAATATTCAGATAGGCCTAAAGAGTGCCCATAGTTGGTGATGGAAGATGAGTCTCTCACACAATCCTGACTGGCACCCTACTATAAAACTTTACAAGGACCAGTTTTCAAGAGTTTGATTTTACCTTGGCCCTACTTCAACTTTTATAAACAACTATAAGCTGAGCATTGCCACAGGTTAAAGACAACTTATATTGGCTGCTATTAAGGTTGTACAGGGTGGGGCAGACAGGACGGAACACCCTTGGCTATCAAAGATGGTTAATGTTAGGATAATGAAACTTTGCATGGTATGTAGGCGAACGGGGGGG
>JAHWFP010246284.1:0-23086 GCA_023313725.1 Lithobius niger | reverse complement strand
GGGGGGGGGGGATAATGTCTGAATTAAGGGGAGAATTTGTCCGCTATCACTTGTCCGCTATCATTTAAAATATCTGGGGGGGGGGCCGTTTAGGTAAAGCCCACCCCATGGAAAGGTTAGGGAAATTGGGAATGAAGAAGGGCTCCCACGTACTGAGTGGCCAGGTTGCGCGACCGGTGGTCGTTGCTGCCACGCCACACGGTCACGTCCATTTTTCATTGATAATTCTCAATAACGTGGTGTCTCTCCACACACAAGGTCAAATGATAAAGGCCCAAGATCGCCTGAAAGGTTTATAATTACATAAAACTAATTTATGTATTTGTATTTTTTAACAGAATCTACTGTTCCGTTTTTGTGATTAGTTTCAATTTAGCCAAACTGAACAAAAGCCGCACACAAAACAAATTTCTTTACTTTCCAACTTCCTTTGCCTGCCTGGTGATATTCGAGCAAAGGCATTTGACCTAAGCTAAATTACGCTTTGAAGATTTTCGCTCCAGTTATCATTCGTGGTAAGAAGTTAATTAACACTCTTTTTAAAAAATAAAATTTTAGTTGTCTTACATCAATTGGGGTGTATTTTTTTCATCAGAACATTGAAGGACTTTTCCAGGGGCATTTTTTTCCTGGGGGTATTTTTTCCGGGGGTATTTTTACCTACTAACGAATTGACGATCTTAAGCTATTCTTTCCTGCAGCAGAAGACTTAAGCATTTCCAGAAACTAATTTTGTACTTTTTTCTTGTACAGTTTAATTATTTTTCTCCACAGAAAGGATCTCGGACATTTTTCCCGGGATCTTTATTCCCGGACCTCCCCCCCCCCCCCCTCCGGACCTTTTCTCCCCTGACTTTGTCTTCCCGGTGTGGGAGGATATTCTCTTCCCCTATGTTTTGTGTCCCCCGGAGAAAATATTCTAGGATAGTGTCTCCCGGGGGAGACATTTTGCCTAGGGTAAAGTCTCCCCCACAAGAAAATTCTCTCCCCCTACCTAATTTACTTATGTATAGTTTCTAGTTATATTCGAAGTAGGGGGATGAAATATCCTAGGAAATAGTCTCCCCCTTGGAGTTAAGTACTGTTGCAAGACAGTAGAGGGGGATGAAATATCCTAGGAGATGGTCTCCCCTCTTGAACTTAGGTCCTATTGCTAGACAGTAAGGGGGATGAAATATCCAAGGAAATAGTCTTCCCCCTTGAAGTGAGGTACTGTTGCAAGACGGTAAAGGGGGATGAAATAGCCTAGGAAATAGTCTCCCTCCTTGAACTTAGGTAGCCTACTATTGGAAGACAGTAAGGGGGGATGAAATATCCTAGGAAATAGTCTCCCCCTGTAACTTTTCTATTATTGCAAGACAGTAAAGGGGGATGAAATATCCTAGGAAATAGTCTCCCCCCTTGAAGTTAGGTACTGTTGCAAGACAGTAGAGGGGGATGAAATATCCTAGGAAATGGTTTCCCCTTGAACTTAGGTACCATTGCAAGACAGTAAGGTAGGATGAAATATCCTAGGAAATAGTCTCCTCCCTTGAAGTTAGGTACTGTTGCAAGACAGTAGAGGGGGATGAAATATCCTAGGAAATGGTTTCCCCTTGAACTTAGGTACCATTGCAAGACAGTAAGGGAGGATGAAATATCCTAGGAAATAGTCTCCCCCCTTGAAGTTAGGTACTGTTGCAAGACAGTAGAGGGGGATGAAATATCCTAGGAAATGGTCTCCTCCTTGAACTTAGGTACTATTGCAAGACAGTAAAGGAGGATAAAACATCCTAGGAAATAGTCTTCCCCCTTGAACTTACCTATCATTGCAAGACAGTAAAGGGGGACGAAATAACCAAGGCAATAGTCTTCCCCTTGAACTTACCTATCGTTGCAAGACAGTAAAGGGGGATGAAATATCCTAGGAAATAGTCTCCCCCTTGCACTTAGGTACTATTGCAAGATAGCAAAGGGGGATGAAATAGCCTAGGAAATAGTCTCCCACCTTGAACTTACGTACTATTGCAAGACAGTAAAGGGGGATTAAAAGCCTAGGAAATAGTCTCTCCCCCCCCCTTCTTAACTTATCTATCATTGCAAGACCGTAAAGACTGTTATAAGATATTATTGCAGGGTCCCTAACTTTCACAATGCTAAATACGTACAGCGATATATCTCATATCACCACACTAAAGTGTGGAAATTTGCGATATCACCATACTAAAGTTTGCGATATGGAAGCCACGCACAGTGAAGTGTGGTGATACGACATTGTCAACACTTTCGTAAGAAAGAATTCCCTAATAAAACCATGCGAGAATTAATTTTTTTTAATGTTAACCTACGTTTCTCGTTTGAAAAAAAATTTTAAAACCAGTGCTGCTTTATCTAGCAACACAGATAAAAAATTAATTCTCGCATGGCAATAGTAAGTATTTCTAGCAATAGTACTTAAGTTCAAGAGGGGGGGACACTATTTTCTAGGATATTTCATCCCCCTTTACTGTCTTGCAACAACAGATATAAGTTCAAGGGGGAGACTATTTCCTAGGATATTTCAACCCCCCCCCCCTTACTGTCTTGCAATAATGGATATAAGTTTAAGGGGGGGGAGGAGATTATTTCCTAGGACATTTCATCCTCCATTACTGTCTTGCAATGATAGATAAGTTCAAGGGGGGAGACTTTTTCCTAGGATAATTCATTCCCCATTACTGTCTTGCAATAGTACTTAAGTTGAAGGGGGGAGACTATTTTCTAGGATATTTCATCCCCCTTTACTGTCTTGCAACAATAGATATAAGTTCAAGAAGGGAGACTATTTCCTAGGATATTTCACCCCCCCCCCCCTTCTGTCTTGCAATAGTACTTAAGTTCAAGGGAGGGGGACACTGTTTCCTAGGCTATTTCATCCCCCTTTACAGTCTTGCAACAATATATATAATTTTAAGGGGGGACTATTTTCTAGGAGATTTCACTCCCCTTACTGTCTTGCAATAGTACTTAAGTTCAAGGGGGGGGGGATACTATTTCGTAGGATATTTCATCCCCCTTTACTGTCTAGCAATAGTACTTAAGTTCAAGGGGGGAGATTATTTTCAAGGATATTTCATCCCCCTTTACTGTCTTGCAACAATAGATATAAGTTCAAGGGGGGGAGACTATTTCCTAGGACGTTTCATCCTCCATTACTGTCTTGCAATGATAGATAAGTTCAAGGGGGGGAGACTTTTTCCTAGGATAATTCATCCCCCTTTACTGTCTAGCAATAGTACTTAAGTTCAAGGGGGAAGACTATTTCCTAGGATATTTCATCCCCTTTACTATCTTGCAATAGTACTTAAGTTCAAGGGGGGGGGGACTATTTCCTAGGCTATTTCCCCCCCCTTTACTGTCTTGCAACAATAGATATAATTTTAAGGGGGGGGGGGAGATTATTTTCTAGGAGATTTAATCCCCGTTTACTGTCTTACAATAGTACCTAAATTCCAGGGGGGGAAACTATTTCCTAGGATAGTTCATCCCCCTTACTGTCTTGCAATAGTACCTAAGTTCAAGGGGTGAGGGGTAGGAAATAGTCTAGGATATTTTATCCCCCTTTACTGTCTTGCAATAGTACCAAAGTTCAAGGGGGGAGATTATTTCCTAGGATATTTCATCCACCTTTACTGTGTTGCATTAGTACCTAAATTTAAGAGGGGAGACTATTTTCTAGGATATTTCATCCCCTACTTCGAATATAACTAGAAACAATACATAAGTAAGTTTGGTAGAGGGAGAGAATTTCCTTGTGAGGGAGACTTTATCCTTGGCAAAATGTCTCCCCCGGGAGTCATTATCCTAGAATAATTCCTCCGGGGATTACAAAACATAGGGGGAGAGAATATCCTGCCACACCGGAAAGGAATTATTTTTTCCTAGATTCCCTTAGACACTTTATTTCAGCTCTCCAACTACGTGTGATTCCTTTACCCTCACCTACCCACTCCCAAAAAGATTCCTGGGTGTGATAAGACCAGGAACGAAAATACTTAAGGTTTCAGACCATTTCTGGTGACAGTTTCAAAACTAAGTGAAAAAAAAAAAACTGGAAAACATTCAACAGAAGAAATTTACAAACTATAAATAAACAACCGTTGTCGTAGCATTCAAGGATTTCAGTTTTATTTCTAGTAATTTGCTGTACTGCGTCATGGGTATATTCGACAGCTAAATCTAGAGGAAAAATAGCCCGGAAAAAAGGTCTGAAAAAAAGCTGATGGAAATAAAAGCCCTAAAAAAGTCCTGGAAAAACAGCTGATGGAAAAACCAGCCGATGGTAAAAAAAGCTCCAGTAAAAAAAGTTGATGGAAAAAAAATGCGACGGAACAAAAGCTGACGGAAAAAAGTCGATAGGGAAAAAATGCTAAAAATAAAATCTAGTAAAAATTTAACAAAATTACTACCTTTAAATACGTGTGTGAGTAAAAATGTACAATGGCCTTAGGTGGGAATACTATCAGCACCTGGCGTGCTAATAAGCAAGACTAATCGCAGTTGTTCTGACCAAGACCAGGAATTACATAATAGCAAGCTTCGATTAATACGTACGAGTTACTTGCGCTTGTCAGAATTTATTTCTTCGCTTTTTAGGTACCTTGTCTATTTTTTTTTTCGTATGGGAGGGATTAGGGGGAGGGGAACAACACCCTCCGAAAAAAGTACCAAAGTTGATGCTGGGAAATATAGAATAACTCTAAAAAAATTGGGTAATCTTATGTTTTGCCGAATTTTTTTTAACTATCCATAGTCGATCAAATTCAATACTTCATCCCCTTCTTCCTCAGTTACGGAATTTGTAGAAAACTTATGGTTCTCGATGCTCCTCCCCCCCCACCCCCTTCTATTTCAATTTTTGTGGAAACTTAGAGATAACAATAATTTTCTCATACTGAGGAAATTTTTTTCACCGACCACTTCCCCAGTAAAAGAATTTGGGAGAAAACTTGCGACATGAGTTTTCCTTTAAATGATCCCAAAGGTATTAAGGTAACCTTGGTCGAGGAGCAATCGGCTAATAAATTATGAATGCACACGTAACTAAGTTTAAGCAGTATTTTTTGGTGATTTTACACCAGATTTATCGTGCAATTTTCTTCCCCATTAGCTTTATTTTCTGCGCCTTTTTTTTCCGTGGTTTTTTACCATCAGTTTTTTTTCCTTCAGCTTTTATCCGGGGCTTTTTTCCTATCGGCCTTTTTCCATCAGCATTTTTTTTCGAGGCTTTATTTCCGCAGATTTTTTTTCATCAGCTTTTTTCCGGGTCTTTTTTTCCCCGAGGCTTTTTTTTTCCGGGCATCGATCAGTTTGAGACATTTTCGGCTTTTAACGCGAATCGAGCAAAATGTACTGCAAATGGTAGTAATTTTCACCATGCAGAATAGTAAATAAACTAAAAGTACACGCTGATTGTTCACATTAAAAAAATAATTAACCCGAGCCAAAATTATCTAGCCTGCTGATCTCTCCACAGTAAAGTAATACAATTTTCACAATTTCAGTACTACCTTAATAATTATTCTGGAAATACCGTAAGTAGGCGATGCAAAGCAATGAGACAGAATAAAAACTACTCTCCGATTAGCTTTACAAGACAAACTCTAAAAATTGTATCAAAGAGTGATCGATTGCTGTTCCAGTTACTCTGTCTCTTTTACGGCTTCCTGTATCCCACATGAACACAGCCTACATTTTGAAATACGAAGCACTAATTTTTTGGCAGGATCTAAAGTAATGTTTAGAATGGGTATGGGAACACCTTGCTTTAACGAGGTTTCGTTAAGAAAGCAATTATTTTTTTCAAAATTATGAAGAAAGGGAAAGAATTAAAATATTTTGGACTATCAAGTTGTAGAAACAACGTACGGGTGGAGTCTTAAGCCCCCCCCCCCCCCGCCCCAGCCCGAAGGGTGCATGGAGAAAAAACCTCGAAAAAAGCCTGGATAAAAAGCTTGAAAGAAGCTGCTAAAAAAAAGTCTCGGAAAAAAAGTTGATGGAAAACAAGGCTGGCTGTTAGCGTTTTTAGGGTCCTTGCCAGACTTGTTGCGACCGTGACAAAGTTGTTATTATTATTATTATAAGGCCGATGGAAAAAAAAAGCGGCGGAAAAAAGGCTACGGAAAAAAAAAAGCCGATGGAAAAAAAATCACTGTGCCTGTTATACTAAAAGCTCCCCTCTGCCCCCTCAGAGGTCAGCACGCTACTGTAAATAATGATTAATTAGTGTTACGTATAGGTACCTACACTAATCTAGACACACGCTATTGTGTCGCGCCAAGTTAAGCAACAATCATCACAACAGTCTCGGAAAAAAAGGCAGAACAAATTTAAGTTATACATATTCGCTAAATAACTCCATACTGAAATCCGAATCTTCAATAAAAGATCTTGGTGTCTACTTGTCTTCAGATCTAAATTCCTCAAACCACTGCACTCAGATTGTTTTCAGAGCAAAAAAAATTGGTCACATGATCAGACGCTGTTTCATATCAGGCGATGCCCCAACATTAGTACAAGCATTCACTGTTTATGTACGACCCATCCTCGAATATGCAAGTCAGGTCTGGTCCCCACACCTAATTAAGGATATTAAACTTGTAGAATCTGTCCAACGATCGTTCACAAAATATCTCCGTGGTTGCTATAATCTATCCTATAGGCAGCGATTAGAACATCTTGGCCTTGAATCTTTGGAGCTTAGACGACTCAGGGCAGACCTATGTCTCACCTTTTCGATCTTACACGGGCTTGTTAACATAGACCCGAAGCTTTTTTTCAAAATTCGCGGAAACGAATACACTCGGGGTCATTCACTTAAACTCACAGTATCAGTAATGAAAAGAGACTGTACAAAATACTTTTTTTCAAACCGAGTGGTACAGCCGTGGAACTCCCTTCCATCTGTGGTGGTGGCGTCTACTAGTCTCCATCAATTTAAACAAGGCCTAAAAAAGGTAAATCTTTCTAAATTTTTAAAATGTATCTTTGATTAGTTATATTGTTGTATTTGAAATTTCTCTTTACTTTTTATTATTATTATATACATTTTTTAAAAATTGTAAATAGCTCTAGTTTTACTTTTCATTTCAGTTTTTAAGTTTCACTGAACCGGTTTCATGCATTTCATTGTTTTACTTACAACTTCTAGACTGGATATTTGTAACCTCGCAAGGTCGTTTCCCGTTTTTTTACTACTTCACCTATTATTATTATATATGACTGCACATTTTTATGTTATTTTTGAATTTAACCTATTTTTTTTATATACTTGCATGCAATTATAATATAGGACAGGTATAAGTGGAACATAGCTTTCCCTTCCTGGTTTCCTTTTGTCACGTTGATGACAATAAAATCTTATCTTATCTTATCTTATCTTATCTAACAAACATCACATCAATTCAATTGTCGAGGTTGTAAACCATTGTAGCGCGACGCCATAGCGTCAGTGTCTTTTAGCTTGAAGCATAGTTGGGCACATTTCAGGTACTTGGGGAAAAATAATAATGCCTTACAAAAGCTTAAATTGTGTTGAAATCAAGAGCAATGACTCACCTGACAAAAATTAACTCGTGTAGGAATGCCAGCTAAGCTGTTTTCAATGCAAAATTGTACCCTCAATAACGTTGAAAATTCTAGTCCGCTCATCCCCGTGTTAATTTCCATAGGGTGATTATTCATCGATACCGAGATAACGGGAAGGCTTCCAGCTATGAAATTGGACGAATGGCTGCAGTACAATACGAACTGCGTACCTTTCATAGTTTGGAGCCAAGGGGTGTAACGACGATGGCGTGGAATGGCGCTTAAGTACGAAAATATTGTTATAACCATTTAACCATTATTAGTATTGTCGGCATCGTCTCTCATGGACAGCCAAAGTTCGGACAATGACAACGCGTATACTGACGTGCGTGCCGAAACACACACTAGTGTAGCACGATAAATCTGAACAACGTTGCCAAGGAAATTGTATTCACGTCCAATTCACGATAAATAAATCAACTCTGAAAACAAAGCAAAATAAACAAAGCCAAAAACTGGCGAAGAGGCCACCAAGTTGAGAATTGTTCGGCCTATAGGCAAAAGGTAGTAGCAAATTGTTGAAAACCAATTTCTTGTTGACGTGCCACTTTATTACACATTTGGACGGTAGTAGAGTTGAGTTTAATACACAATTTTAAAAAAGGACTGATATCATATCAAAAACCAAAACTGGTAAAAGGAACCGCCAAGTTCCGAATGTTTCCTCCCTTCAAAGGAGTGATATCAACACACCAAAACATTCGCCGAATAATATTTTAGACGTTAAATGAAAACTTGAACATTGCTACCGAAAATAACAATGTTCTAGTTTTCATTTGACATTCGAACTATTAAGCGGCGCGATTAAATTGGCGAATGTTTTGGTATGTCGATTTCACTCCTTTGAAGGGCGGAACCATTTGGAACTTGGCGGCTCCTTTTACCAGTTTTGGTTTTTGATATGATTAATTACTTAACAGTAATGCCTAAGAGCAAACGCTTAGCCGTGATTAAAATATTTATCACCAAATAAGTACAAGCTATTCTTAAACAACTAATAAGTAAAGAAACGCACCAATCAGTTAATAAATTAGTCCTTAACGAACACACAACGGAGCCAATATTTTTCGTATTATTATTGCTATATTGCTACTAATTTTCATCCTCCGTAGCCCACTCCAATGGTTCCACCATCTTCTATGTTTTAAAACCAATAAGCAGTTACGTAACGAATGAAGAAGTCATTTGTTTGAACATTGTGTGGAACATACGTGAGTAAATGTTGAATGTGGACATATTACCAACGTTAGCCTAGGTTTCATTTATTAATTTGAGTGTTTAATTTGTGCGTCTAAAGTGTTTTCATTTGCTAGGCGTTGCAACTCTGCTTCGCGTGTACGTCTGATCCGGCTCTTGCTACGCCTCGTATCAGGTGACCAGCCTCTGCCGAATAGAAGTACTGTTACGAGTGCAAGTTGGGCCCTCCCTGGCCAAGACGGCAAAACACTTCACGTAAATCGTCAAGAGCGCACTGGAGTCGGTCAGTTCAAATCTTATCTAAGTCGTAGCAATTCGAATTAATAATTCAAATCATTATTATGTAGGAAAAAAACGGCTATTCGCGATTTATTGGCGATTGGAAAATCAATTCTGCGATTGATTCGAATTTTGCCCATCTTTGCTGGTGGACCTAACTTAAGTTGGGGCGGAGGGGGGGGGGGAGACAAAATTTCATATTACAAGACTGCAGACATTATTCGGAATATTGCTCGCTTTTACAACTAACCCTAAACCTAGAATCTAACCGTATTCAGTACATTGTGCGCCAAATCGTAGTAAATCGTGGGAAAAAGTCGTGATGATTCGAAATGTTGTGTACGTGAATATTGGAGGGCTGTGACTTTGGACTCTTATGGCTGACCCATGTTGGACTACTGTGACGGTGGACTCTTGTGACGGGTCTCGTTATGGTGGACCCTTCTGACTGCGGACCCCTAGTACATTGGACCCCTGTGGCATTTGCTCCGTTGGACCGTTACTTTTGGACACTTATGACCATGGACGCTTGCGCAGATGGAGTCCTATGACGGCGCCCCGAATAATAGAGCTCCATGGGGGGGGGGGCGGGGGCTGCTATGTTAATAAAAAGTAATGGATATTTTCGTGGCAATAAGAATTCCTAATTCCGTATAAAAAGGATCTGAACTTTTTTTTTTACCACCGTCTGTTTTAATACTGTTTTAACAATTTCATGCGCACTTTCGTAATCTTTCAGTAACATTATCTGTTGCAAATTTATATAATTCTATTTCGTCTCTAAGATAAGATCCAATCCATGGAGAATTAAACAAGTTAATTGATAAAGCTTTGGTGTAATGCTACAAAGTTTTTAAATTAATAAATCAACGTGAGTTTTAAGTTTCCAGTTTTTATCAATTGTATACCCCAGTTACTTAACCTAGGGTACATTAGTTAATATAGAAGATAATTCCCTACAGTGGCATAACGTGCAGGTAGGCAAGGTACGCATTGCGTAGGGTCTCTAACCGCGCACGAGGAGGGGGGGGGGGGGGAGGGCGTCTCGTAAGCCGTACAGCCGTTGTAAATATGCTGAAAGCGGAGTGAGTCAGTCGGCTCCCAGGTTCAAGTAGCATCGTTCTAGTGCGTGCTGTTAGCGACAAAAAGTGCCAAAACATTTCAGTTCCGGCAACAAGCTGCATATTGCACATGGACGCTGTACACACATTGTAGTTTCCAAATCCACGGGAAGACATTCCCGGAAGTGATGACGTAATCCGTGATGACGTCATCAAAATGGCCACCATGCGATGTACTAAATCTCTATTATCTCCGGAACTATTCAATCAATCCTAACGTGCGACTTATTGTTGGAAAGATAATTTAATTTGCTAAAAGAAATGCCTGAACAATGTACGCTATAAATCTATTAGTTTTGGTTTAATCTGAAGAAATACATAATATGACTGCTGTGTAATATGTTATTTCTCAATTATCTGCGGAACTAATCGATCGATCTTTTCGTGCGAACTATCGTTGGAAAGTTAATTTAATTTGCTAAAAGAAATACCTGAACAATGTATGCCGTAAATCTATTAGTTTATGCGTAATTTGAAGGAAAACATTATGATGTCCTCAAAATTGCCACCATGCGATACACTAAATCTCGTGTATCTCTGGAACTAATTGATCAATCTTATGGTGTAACCTATCGTTGGAAAGATAATTTAATTTGTTAAAAGAATTGCCAGAGCTAATATATATACGGCAGCTTTTGTTTAATATATAGAAAAACATATTATAACGTCATAAAAATGATACACTAATGCTACCATGCGATATACTAATCCGTGGTATCTCCGGAACGATTACATCACTCTTACCCTGCGACGTATTGTTGGAAATATAATTTAATTTGCCAAAAGAACTGCAAGGACAATGTATGCCGTAAGTCTTTTTTGTTTAATTTGAAGAAAAACAAAATCTACACGTAATTATTGCTACTTTCAATTCTGTGTTTTGTTATCTATAATGTATTCACTTGTGCTGCACGCAATTGATAATATAGATCATAACACAGCCTTCAGTACATCGGCGAACTCATTCCATGGAACAGGCATGTCTCATCTTTCACCCACCAGTAGGCACGTCTTTGACAACCAGTCTCCACCTAGGACAATCAAAGAATAAAGCAGAATAGCCGAGTCCTCCACAAGTCTTCCGCATACGACTAATGTTCATGTGGTGCACCGTTACCAATGGTCGAAGAAAAAACCATTGACACACTCGTGGAAATGATGGACTGGTCAGAATCCACCAGAAGCAAGGCTGACCACGAAGGTAGAGTGTTATCCTGGCTTGGCTTCCATTCCCGTCAAAACATCCATGAAGGTTTGAAAGGTAAATTCACATCAATTCTGCTCCCAATATATGATGTGAATTCCTCATCCATGGTTCGCCATGCCATGAACATTATAATAAGTATTCTTAAGAAGATCAATCCATCACAGACACCAGTTTAAGGACGACCAACCATCGCAAAACTGCAAATAGAAATGGCTGTAATTTCAATGATTGGTTGTGAGTTAACAGGTAGTGGCTAGAATGAAAACTTTGTTCAAGCCTTTGTTGCAACACCAGGAAAAGCAGACAGCATTCTGAAGTCATCGGCGCATCGCACGTAAAACAAAGTAGGTACGCACGCAAGGTTAGCATCGCAGGCCATCATAATTTGCAGAATGAGGGTATCAAAATCAGCGGTGATGACTTGAGAGTTCAGGCAGCCGTTTAAGGGGAGGCAACAAAAATCGGCTGAATTGATATTCTGGGATGGAGGACAACTACTGGAGTAACGTAGTTTCTATAGACTTGCAAGTGTAAGAGAGGTTCGAGCTGTCATATTAAATAATTACTTTTTTGTACACTACCGTGTGCCTGTGAAGGCCACTTCTCAAGTGACACACTGTCCCTCCTCATTAAAAAGATTCAATTTATGCTTGGTTGGTTGGTTGGGGTAGTTTGTCTTCTCCTCTGGAAGTAGAAGGATACAAATATGAGAAGTTTGTCCAAAGAAAGCAAATTAACCCGGTCTTTGTGTAGGCGTATTTTCAAAGTCCGAGCTGGGTCCTAAATGACCGAAATTAACGAAAAATGACCATTTGCAACAATCAGCAACTCACCCAACAATGCCTCAACAATACATGACGTCATGATTGTTGCCAAATATTTTTCGAAATTATCTGGAACGTCCATCAACAATGGTCTGGCGGCAACGGACACAACGAGGAGCGAGGTACTAAATTGTTGTTCTTAGTAACAATCAGTAAAGACGCGAGCTTTTCGCAGTACTATTTTCTTACTCGTTTTAAAATTGGAGTCATTCACCGATTCTATAATAACGGACAAATCTAGGACAAGAGAATAATCGTTTAGCAGCAACACAAAGACAGAAAAAAATTTAATGCTAAATACTAAATTACGTGTAGAAAATATATTGACACCAGAAAAGGGTGCCAGGAATACTTTTACGTCTGCGTTTGTATCATTTTAAACAACAATATTTGAGCATTAGTTTTTACGTAAGGCCATCAGCCAGCTCTCTCCTTATTTGTGCTAAAACACGAGTAGCTTTGGATAAGAGTTAGTGCCATGTGTCCTTGTATAAGTCTAATTTACATGCAGCCGTGGCGTTTTCACTTGATTTCTGCAGCTGTTTTCGCCAATTGGTGTGTGGTTCTTGGTGGTTACATTGATTCAGTCGCGTTCCTGGGGAAATGTTTGCGATGACTGAGTGAGCGAAGCGAACAAAAATCAGCGTTTGTCATCAGAAACAGTAGTAAGCTAAATATTTATTCAGTAGTGCAAATGAACGACTTTCTACGTTGGATAAAAGATCATTGGAACCGTGGCGTTTTCACTTGATTTCTACAGCTGTTTCACCAAGTGAGAGGTCATCAGGAAGTGAAGTGATAAGGAACCGATGGACAAATCTTCACTGAGCAGGACATAAAGAAAAAAATTCTTAAAAAAGCGAAACAAAAAACCCCATGTAAAGTGTAGTACTAACACAAATTACATGTGATGTGTGGTTCTCGGTGTTACAATGATTCAGTCACGTTTCTGAGGCAATGTGTGCGCTGATTGAGTGAGCGAAGCGAACGATAATCAGTGTTTGTCACCAGAAACGGCACTTTTTCCTAAATACAGTAATTAAGTAGTAGGCTAAATATTTATTCAGTAGTGAAAATGAATCTGGTGAATTTTATTAAATGTGGCGAATGAGTATAAACAAAGAGAAAAGAAAGAGTAGGCGCAGTAACCGTTTGTTTACGAATTGAAACCTTACGATAAACGCGTACTTCACTGATTTTTGCTTGATCATTTGACTGTTCTTGGTGTGGAATTGTCCGTCTTCGCATAAGTACTGCAACTAGATATCTCCTCGAACGCAGCGAAACGCGGCGGAATGAGCGAAGCGTACTAAATTACCCGTAGAAAATATATTGACACCAGTAAAGGGTGCCAAGAATATTATTACTTCTGCATCTGTATCGTTTCAATCAGCAACATTCGAGCATTAGTGTTTACGGAAGTCATCAGCTTGTGCCCTCCTTATTTGTGCTAAAATACGAACAGGTTTGGGAACGAGTTAGTGTCTTGTGTACGTTCAAACCATGGCGTTTCTGTTGATGTGTGGTTCATGGAGGTCGGCTGTGGTGGTGGTCACGTTTCTGAGGTTACGCTGATTGAGTGAGCGAAGCGAACGAAAATCAGCGTTTTGTCATCAGAAACAGCACTTTTTCTTAAACACTCTTAGTAAGTTGTAGGATAAATATTTATCCTGTAGTGCAAAAATGCGCACATTATTTGGATCACTTCCTTGAACATTTGTTTGATAATTTTTGCTGGGAGTGTCTGTCAGCACCATATGAGTTGCAACAAGAAATCTCCTCGAGTGCAGCGAGACGCGGCGGGATGAGCGAGCAAAGCGAGCGACTCCGCTAGTACAGCTTTAATAATTCACCGTTTCCAAAAGAACCACATATAAATCGGCAATAATTATATGCACGTTATCTTTTCCTTCACATTAAACAAAAACTAAATTATTTACGGGATACATTGTTCAGGCATTTCTTTCTAACGATTAAATTCTTTCCAACGATTAAATTATCTTTCCAACGATAGGTCGCAAGATAAGATTGATCAATTAGTTCCGGAGATACACAAGATTTAGTATATTGCATGGTCGCCATTTAGAGGACGTCATAATGGGCTTTCCTTCAAATTACGTAAAAACTAGTAGATTTACGGTGTACATTGTTTCGGCATTTCTTTTAGCAAATTAAATTATCTTTCCAACAATAGGTCGCACGATCGGATTGATCAATTAGTTCCGGAGATAGTAGAGATTTGGCCATCGCGTGGTGGCCATTTTAATGACGTTATCACGGGTATACGAGTCACTTCCGGGAGTGTCTACCGGCGGATTTGTAAACTATAACTGTGAGCAGCTTCCATGTACAATATGCAGCTTGTTGCCGGAACTGAAATGTTTTTGCACTAACAGCATGGACTATTCCCCGAAGATAACATCTGAACCTGGTCCCATCATATCATGCCTTGTTTGACGTTAAGGTATCTAAATTTATAAACTTTAAAAGCTACCTTGAAGCACTATGTAGGCTCAATGACTAAATGATCTAAGTTTGCTCAGTATTGAGAGCATGTGTGTGCACATAAAATGACAACGTTGATGAAGAATTGGACAACCTGCAGTCTCATTACGCTTTTAAAGTTAAGTACCAGTTATAGTTATGGTAACTAAACTAACTTCAGTTTGCAAATTCTTCAGAATTTGTAGGGTAGGCTCAAGAGTTGAAACAGGCGTGCGATTCATACATATTCTGGCCAAATAAAAAAAAAAGTGGCTCCTAAGAATCTTAGACCTATATCAGTGGCGTACTCCTCTCGTCCCTAGACCCCTTAACTAAATTCTCTGACCCTATTTTGATTTCCTTTCTTTTTTTTTTACTCCATCCCCCCTCCTCCCAAAACCAAACCAATTTTTTGAATGTGCTACTGACACGCATTACATGTTTGTTGAAAAATACGGTTCTTTGGGGAAGGGGGGCGAGCAAGAAAATTTTGCTTAGGGGCCAAGCCTAAATTCGTTACACCACTGATTCCCAATCTTTCAGAACAATGTCTATTTTATTACTTTCTTTCGTGCGCATTTCCTCACTGATAAACACGTCCTTGACGACGTGTTCATTAGTGAGGAAACGTGTATGAAAGAAAGGAATAAAATAGGCATTGTCCTTACGTAAGTCACAGTAGGAACATCCGTGTTAAACGTCAAACTTCGAAGCCTTCAGAATTGACAAAAGCCAACGAAATTCGGTATTTGGGGTAGTGTCGTAACTATTTCACTGTATTAAATATTTTAATAACAATCGAACTATTTAGCGTCCACAGCATGGTGATGTTCTTGCTGTTCGGACTCTGGAGATTGAACTAATGAACCGATTTGTGTTAGCAGCACGCACAAAAACGTGGTGTTCTTTTCATTGTCACAGTTCCGGGTGATATGACAATGACAATGACGCTTTATTAATTTGATATCGACATTAGACAAAATACAAAATGGAAGGCTGATGTCTTGCGAAGCCATAAAACTAGACAAAAAAAAATTTAAACAGCTAATTGGTCCATGATATTAGCTGGCAAATTGAAGCAGTAATGTAACAAAACATGGGGTAGGGCAAAGATAATTACAAGATGCAGCAGACAGTGATGAAAGTACAAAATGAGACAAACACAGGACAGGACGGGACTGAAGAAGTACTAGACAAGACGGGATGGGCAAAGAAAATTATTAAAAGGAGTAGACTAGGGTTAAAATACAAACAAGAGAACGACAAAAGAGACAAAGTCTAATAGGCGGCAGTTAATCAAATACACCAGATAAGCACTATTATGCCATCAAGATGGTAAATCGTAAAGTGTCTAGAGATTACTGCAGTAAATGGTGGGAGTAAAGGGTTTTTCTGAAAGAGTAAAAAGAATTGCTTGCTCTAATTTCTTCTGGGATGTCATTCCAGGTCCCTGGCAGTTGCCCCAGAAGGGACGACTTGCCAAGTTAAGTGCGAAGGAAGTCCAAATGCAGATTGTTACTGCGTTTAGTGAAATGAGAATGAACGGTGTTGTTATGCTTTGAGATGCATGAAACCATATTTTTTTTTCATGGCAGTGGGCATAAAGGCCAATTCTAAATTTCATAAGGTCTTGAATAGGCAAAATCTTTAAATGTTTAAAAAGAGGGAGGGAGTGTTGTCGGCTAGGCTGGTGCTGAATGGCTCTAACAGAACGGTTTGAAGTTTTAGTAGTCGTTTGTTGGCTTTTGACGTGTTGATCCAGGCGAGGATACAGTTATTTAAAAATGGGTACAGCAGTGAGAAATACAATTGTCTGAGGCTAACAGATGGCAGGAGAGGACCTAATCTATGAATAATACTAGCTCTTCTTGATATCTTGGCAGCAATAGCATTGATATGATAGTTCCAAGTTAGATGATTGTCAATATTGAGGTCCAAGAATTTAACGGTATGAAGCTGTACAAGATGCACATTACTGATAATTAATGGAACAGTGGGGTTGCAGGGTTTTTGGCAAGGGTGAAAAATAAGATAATTTGTTTTTTGAATATTAAGTGAAAATCGGTTGGAATTGAGCCATGAGACTACTTTCGTCAGTTCCCTACTTACAGATTGGAGCAAGTCCTTAAGTGACTTTACTGACGCATAGAGTGTAGTATCATCATCAAATAAAACAGCTTTCAAAAGAGATGAGACAAGTGGAAGATCATTAATGTAGACGATGAAACAGGATCAAGTATGGATCCTTGGGGGACATCATAAGTTATGGGAAGCAAAGGCAAGCTAACGGAGGAGATTTCAACATATTGCTGACGATCAGTAAGGCAACTTGTAAACCATTTTGGCAACTCCCCGAAATCCATAGAAGTTTAATTTCCGTAGGAGTAGTATGTGATTTACAGTATCAAAGGCTTTTTTAAGATCAATGAATACTACCACTAAATATAAATTATTTTCGAAAGCCTGAATAACATCTTTACAAAGCGTCAACGTTGCATCTTGTGTGGATTTGCCAGGTGGAAAGCCAAAACTGGCATCCCGTCAGGATATTGTTAGACTTCAAAAACAAGGCTGGTGATAAAACCAACATGAATAACTATTGGCCCATTTCTATTCTACCAGTCTTTTCAAAAATATATGAAAAACTCGTACACAAATGAATATGACACTATTTCAGTACAGGTTGTTAAAGAGGCTAGTGAGACTATTGCTACCAGGGTAACCAGTATTATTAACTTGTGCTTTGAGCAAGGCAAGGTCCCCAATAAACTAAAGATTGATAGGGTAATTCCCAATGGGAATTACACTATCAATCTTTAGTTTATTAGGGACCTTGCGTTGCTCAAAGCACAAGTTAATAATACTGGTAAGCCTGGTAGCAATAGTATCACTAGCCTCTTTAACAACCTGTACTGAAATAGTGTCATATTCAACAACATTGGAGGTTGGGAGAGATTTAACAACGGCCAAACCTCAAATTTATTCGTAAGGCACGAAAAAGAAGGAATTAGAAATGGGTTGCAGATTAACGGCTGGATTATTTTCCGTAGGAATAGTTTTGTCAAGATTCACACCAACTTTGGCAAAATATTCGTTGAAAGCAGAAGCAATATCTGTGGGAGAGTTTAATTTTGGTTGTTAAGGAGAATATTAGTAGGAACTTGAAGTTTCTTTTTCGTCCCTAGCAAGGAATTAAAAATTTTCCAAGTTTTCTTCATATCATTGGAGGCTGCTTGGAGTAGATTAATGCATAGTGACATTTCTTAGCTGTTCATACAACTTTGACAAGAACTCTATTGAAATCTTTATATTTATGTTCATTTGTGAGAGAAGGTTCTTTAAGGTAGTCCCGGTGCAGATGGGCTTTGGTTTTGCATGATTGCACAATTCCTTGGGAAATCCATGGCTTACGAGTTGATTTAGAGATCTGCACTCGTTTTAATAGGAAGAAGCTATCAAAAAGTGTCTAAAACGTATTAAGAAAACCAATATATGCTGGCTGAGCATCACTGCAGTTCTCACTACACGGCATGGAAGCCAGCTGAATACAAAAAACCTCAACAGTAGCCGGCTTCTAGGATCTTTGCATAGTACGAGTAGGGCCGGTTTTATTTGGGTGCCCGTCGAAAACTGCCAGACCACTAATTAAGTGGTCAGTAATCTTGTCAGTTAAAACAGCAGATATATAGGGATCTCCAATATTGTTAGAAAATATGTTGTCAATTAGTGTTCTCGTATTGTTAGTGATTCTGGTTGGTAGTTTGATAGTAGGTAGAAAACCAGCACCTTAAAAAACATCGAGGAAGATGAAACCTGGCGGCCAGAAGATTGATTTAGAAGATTAATGTTAAAATCCCCTAGGATATAGACTTGCTTATTTTCCATACTAATTTTATTCAAGACGCCATTTAAGCTTTCCTTAAACTCATCGTAATCTCCATGTTTCCGGTAGACGACAGCCACAATTATATTTTTTTGATTTGGACGCTTGATTTCAATAAATAAGAATTGTGCAGTATATCTACTGACTGGTAGAGCCAGGTCCTGCCGAATAATGAAATCAATATTGTGTTTCACATAGAGCGTGACACCTCCGTGGTCGTTTTTCTTTTTATCATCGTTATTACCAATATTTTTTGTACCCCAGGAGGGTATACAATGCTTCATGGCCATTCTCAATTCAGGTTTCTGATACTGCGATCACAGTTTGTACCTCTTTTACACTGTTTATAAGTGTTTCAAGGTGAGCAAAATTAGCATTTAAACTCTGGGCATTCACACCCAAAACAGTAAAATGGAACCCCGAGCTAGACTTTTTGTCTGAAATAGTAGGTAGAACATAAGTCTTTAAAACTGGGGTGGGTGTAGATGCAGATAAGGTTGTAAGGCCACAGGACAAAGCAAACGACCCCCAACTATTTGTTGCCTGAGGCCATGGCTCAACTCAAGAAGGGTTTTCTCCTAACTTATAGTTTTAAATAGTCTAAAGAGTGGGCTTCTGCTTTTTTTAACAGTACAAACAAACGTTACAATTTTTTTGTTCTATGACAGAAAAATAATCTTGCACAAATAATGTTTTAGTAAAGGAAACACAGCAGCACAACAGAAAAAATCATACACTAAAAATAGGTAAGAATCAAAAAGCATTAATTATAGACATATATTTCACTAAGATGACGTGACCGGTAAGCGAACCAACAGAGACGGCTCAAGGGGCACGCGAGCAACGCAGCTGCGTAAGGCCCCGGGATTAAAGGGGTGTCACGGATTTGTGACTGTCCTTAAAGGCCATTGTTGTTATACTGTTGTGTCGTTCCCTTAGGACACAACCGTTTTGTTGAAATGTTCATTGTTGTGAGGTTTTAAGGTGACCATGACCTTTGTAACATGACCGCAATGTTCGTGATGGCCATTTTGCGCCAATAAATTTAGTCTTAGTTAACGGATGTCCATCTCCTTACACAACAAGTGGTGCCGAAACCCGGGAACTATTCTGTGAAGCTTTGTGAGGGAGAACCGGACAAGATAAAACATTGGATCTTCAACCACATATTTGAGAAATTCTTTAGCCTAAGAAGCTGGATTTAACGTTGGAGAATTTGAAGGTTTGATAATGAAGGTACTGTTGTAACATTGTTGAAAATCGAGTATTGTTGACTGGACGAAATGTAACCCGACCTACAAATCTCTAATTTATCGTTTGTGATATGGCTAACACAGAGGCCAGCCTGAAGAGAAGACGAGGTGGGTTACGAAGTGTCATGACCAAATTAATGAATGAATTGGAAAATGAAATGAACTCCAATGCAGTAGATGAAGTTAAAATCCTTTTATTGAGATTAGAAATGCGGGAATCGGGGCTCTATGAAGTGGACCGTTTGTTGGAAGATGTCTGTTCAGAGGAAATAATTGTATCAGCAATGGAGGAGACAGACGTTTATTGCCAAAGAATAATTGCAACGAAATTAAGAGTTAGTGCATTTCTTCACCAAGCAGCTCCTGTCAGTTCTATTCCTGTTGCCTCACCTAACCCTAATCAAAGTGTGGTCTCGAATACCCAATCTGTAAAGTTGCCACGTTTACAAATTGAAAAGTTCAAGGTGACATCCTCGAATGGCAAAATTTTTGGCATCAGTTTAAAGCAGCAGTGCATGATGATACGAAGTTGAGTGACGTACAGAAATTTACGCATTTAAAAACTTTAGTTGATGGACCTGCTCGTTCAACTGTTGTTCGGTTGGCATTGACTGCAGCTAACTACAACACAGCAGTACAGTTGTTGGAAAAGCGGTTTGGCCAAAAGGAACTCATAGTGCATTCCCACTTAAAAAAACTAATGGAATTAAAATCAATTAATGACTCATTAACAGCAGTTGGTGACCTTCGTAAATTATACGATGAAGTTGAAATACAAGTTCTTGGTTTAGAAAATCTAGGAGTGGGAACAGCGACTTATGGACGTCTTCTGTGCACTACAATTTTACAGCAACTACCTGCTTCCATTTTAATTCTGTGGAGTCGTAAACCTGCTTCCACTGTCTTTGACCTAAAAGCATTACGGGATTTCTTGAAATGTGAAGTAGAAAGCAGGGAAAGATCCGCTGCAATGTTGTGGACAGCAACTCAAACGGAAAAAGAAGTTCGACAGCCAATGCCCACGGAGGAAAGGAAGACTGGGAAGCGTAATGTCTTTGCTTCTACCCCATCGACAGCTGCGCTGGTAGTTGAGGCAAGTGCAACTGAGCAGAAGGGTGCAAAAAAAACCTCTGACGATTCAAGAAAAGACTACAAGTGTGTATTCTGCAATTTGGATCATGAATCAAGAGCTTGTCAGTCAGTCAGTGCTATGGGTAAGCGTCGGGAATTTCTTAAGAAGAAAGGACGCTGCTTCCTGTGTTTGGGGGCTTCACACATTGCCAAAAGATGCTTTAAGAAGGGAAGCTGTCAAGATTGTGGAGGGAAGCATCATGTCGCCATTTGCTTTGGGAAGAATTCTACCAAGGAAGGTCAGCCAAGCTCAGAATTGGAAGCCTTAGTGGACAAGTCTACTGATGTTTTAGTAACGACTGAAGATGATGCTCAAATCTTGCTGCCAACTGCACAAGCTTGGGCTGAAGGAACAAGCGGACAAGTTCAAGTACGATGTCTTCTGGATGGAGGAAGCCAGCGTATCTTCATAAGAGAAGTTATTTCCGAAAAATTAAACTTTCCTACAATCGGAACAAAATTGCTGACTATTAAGAAGTTTGGAGATATAGGGGAAGTTGAGCGTCCATTTCGACTAGTGAAAGTGCATTTGAAGAGCTTACACGATTCCTCTTCTGTTGAGTTAGCAGCATTTGAAATATCAAGAATTTGCTCAGACCAACAGCTGATGCCACAAGGACCAATTGTTGATGAAATGGAGAAATTAGGCATGAATGTTGCTAACTGTGCTTCAAAGGAAGAGGATTTATCGGTAATTGACGTTCTCATTGGACAAGATAGCCTATGGAAAATTTCCAAAGCCAGCATTCGGTACCTTGGAAAGGAACTTGTCGCCGAACAAAGTATTTTTGGATGGTCGGTGCAAGGGGTGCTACCCAAAAGACAGGTCTGCGGCCCTACAAATATGATAAATGTGTGTTTGCAGGAACAGGAACCCGCCCTTGAAGGCCTCGTACAACGATTTTGGGAATTAGAATCTATGGGAATTGTTGATTCTGTGGAAAAAGAAGCATCCAAAAGATCCGAGCGTGACTTGGTGGTTCACAGGGAATTTCAAGAAACGATTCAATTTCGGAATGGTCGTTATGAAGTAAGGCTACCATGGAAGGATGATGTGTCCAATTTGAAGTCTAACTATCGTTTAGCCAAAAAACGTTTGCTACGTCTTCTTAGCAGATTCAAGAAAGACCTGTTGCTGTACCTTCGCTATGAAAAGGCAATGTTGGATTATATTGAACTTTGTCAGGTGGAGGAAGTTGATCCTGATAAAGCTGTTAACCAGAATTTGTATTATCTGCCGCATCACGCAATAATCAAAGAAGATCGTCTTACAACAAAGGTTCGTGTTGTATTTGATGCCTCATCACACGAAAAAAATGGTGCATCTTTAAATGACTGCATTAGTCCTGAACCAAATCTGAATCCCGAGATACTTACTCTGCTGTGAAAGTTTCGAGAGCCTGCAGTTGACTGACCGCTGACATTGAAAAGGTTTTTCTCCAGGTTGGACTGGTAGAAGAGGATCGTGACGCAACAAGGATGCTGTGGATTCGTCCCAACTGGACTCCAGGACAGAAGGCAGACATTTTTGACTTACGAATGACACGGGTATTATTTGGGGCTTCATCAAGTCTATTCTTACTTGCTGCAACTGTTCGTTTTCATGCCCAGAAATATGCAGAAAATTTCCCACAAGCAAGTAAAGCCTTGGATGAGGAACTTTATGTTGATGACTTGCTGACGGGGGAAGAGAATGATGAGGATGCCTATCGCTTGTTCCAGGAAGTGCGTGATATAATGAAGGATGCTGGGATGTCTGTCAAAAAATGGTTGACCAATTCAAAGAAAATTCAAGCACGTTGGCGGAAAGACACTGTTACTCAAGGGTCGGAGAAGACTCTGACCTTCCAACTAGACGAAGCCCCTCAGAAGGTACTAGGCTTGGTATGGAATCCTGGCTCTGACACTTTGAAGTTTCAGCTGAAATCACTGATTGAAGTTTTTAATAGTAGACAGAACACTCAAAGGTCTGTTCTTCAGGGAACATCTAGAATATTTGACCCTTTAGGATTAATCTCTCCTGTAGTTATTGTTGCAAAATATCTTTTTCAAGATATTTGGGAGAGAAAGTCGGACTGGGATGAACCATTACCTGAAGACTT
>JAHWFP010246281.1:16034-36510 GCA_023313725.1 Lithobius niger | reverse complement strand
TCAAAATTTCTTTTATACAGCAAAATCTTGCGACAGTAACAATTTCACCTTTGTCCCTTATTCGTAATTACCTCAGATTATGAAAACCACTTAAGTAGAATGAAGGTCCTACTGCACGCTGAGCTATGCAGGTGAGACACGATTTCTTGCAGCCATACGTACAGAAATCCACCGACCACTCACCAATTGGCGAGTAAAACATTTTTGCTACAGGCCAATTCGGTCAGTGGATTTATTACGAAAAAGTTTTGGGAACCTATGCACCCACAAGGCCATGTGAATATTTATAAAAAAAATAATTTTCAATTGGACTCACTAGATTAAATGAGTTTGGTCTTTAGTAAGGCTGTACCGAACGAGAATTTTTCAGCCGAACCGAACCAAACCGAACAAACCTTAAATAAGCCGAACACCGAACACTTCCGAACCGAACAAAAATGTACTAAACCAATCTATCTTAAACTAAAATGTAGAAGAACTCAATTCACAAAGATTAATCAAAGCACAAGTTTCTTAACAAATGTAGGTATTTTCACATGGACTTTTAAGTCCATAGTTGTTGAAACTGTTTAAACTTTAAAAAAATCTCCACTACTTTTAAATTTTCACTTATAACTTCTGAACCGTTAGAGCTAGGAACTTGTGGTTTGGACCAACGGAAAGCTGGCGAAAAAACCTTCAAAATGGTGTATTCAAACATCAAAATCCGTCGATTAAAGTGAAAATATGTTCGGTTTGGTATTTTGCATTTGAAAGACCGAACACCAAACTGAACCGAACACCCTCTGTTCGGCCATGTTCGGTTCGGTACAGGCTTAGTCTTTAGCTTCCAACATTAAATTTAATTTAACGACAAACTGTTTGGTCTACTGGCCAACGGCGTTTAAAGAAAACTATGAATTTGACAAGCCAGCTTTCCAATGGTCAAAGGCCACTTTTCCATCAGAAGATAACCTTTTCACTTCGTAGGCGACTCTGTAACTAAATACTGCAAACTTCAAAAGCAAACAAAGTGGGAAAAACACGGGATGTCAAACTTCGACTTGGTGGCGTCAGGTAAACCATGGCATTAAAATTGGGATCAGCAACATTCATTAAAATGTCCGACGGGAGAATGGTAGTAGGGGTGGTGGGCAAGTTTGGAGGAATAAACTCTTGGACTACAGGCCAAACCTAAAGAAAGACTAAAATTGCAGGACCTGCATCTGCTTAATATTAGTTTTTATTGCCTATCCGAAAATATACATTACCTTATTTACACTAGCAGTTTCTACTCAAAGCTGCAGTTTTCCCCTAGAAGTTGAAGTTGCCTTCCCTGCCTGGCTTGTACCCTACTGCGCATGCGCCGGGGCTTCCTTATATAAACTCTCGCGCAGCGGCGGATACCATCATTTCTCCTCGTGCCAGAACCTAGCTCATGGCGGGGAGGTCAGGGCGGGAATCAAGGTAATGTAAATTTTCGGATAGGAAATAAAAACTAAAATTAAGCAGGTGCAGACCCTGCAATTTTAGTCTATTTATATCCAACGAAAATATACATTACCTTATTTACACTAGTAGACTTTGTAACTCGGTGGAGGGTTAGGTGCTAGCTACCTTTAACAGGAGCTGGAGGCGCAAGTCTGTCAACCAGCGGTACGAGACGGCTACCCCAGGCACAGCGACCTTATGAAGACCCAACTGCTGACCTGACCACTTTCACTCTGGAGCGAAGGAGTATCCGTCTAGCGGCAAGGACGGATAAGGATACGTGTTATCCGCCAAGGAAGAGTGGATCAGGCGTGCGGGAGGTTTGATTTGTCATATTAAGGTATTTATCTGTGCTTCATCGCATGCAGGGGTCTGTCAAACGGGGACAAGGGTAAGAAATCAAGCATAGAATGAACCTTCTTACCTTGTGGGAAGCTTTGATGGTATGAAAGTCTTGAAATGGTGGAGCAAAGGAAGGTAGGAGCGATCCGATGAGGTATCCGCAGAAGGTGTAGGATAGCAAACTCAACCATGCCAGAAAGGGTCAGTGGGCAGAGTGGGATCGGATGAAGGTATAGGTGAGGGACTGTGTCCGCTCTTGGTCCTTACGTCAGGCTGTGGCGTGTTTGTGATTGTTTGATTCGTCATTGCATTGTCTCTCGTTTTTTTTTTTTCTTTTCGGAAGGGAGGACGAAGGCTCTGGTCCACAAGGAGAATACAAAATACCGTGTGGTTGAACGAGAGGTTCTGGCAAAACAGATACTCATGACAGTCAGGACTGTCATGGGTGGACTTCTCACCGGAGACCTGGCGGAGGTATGGTAAGAGTCCGTGATGGTGCGGCAGTCTAGTCTGATGTCGTACGGAAGCCGAAGGCCACTCCGGTCACTTTGGAGCGGCAAGGGGAGCATGGCATATCGCCGTCCGTTGGCCGGATGTTGCGGCGGATACCGTAGAAGGCTGGATAGAAATCGGGGGCATCATCATACTGCCACACCGAGTATCGGGAGAAGTTAGGCAATTGAGGAACGATAGTAGATTGCTTCCAGAGCGTCGCTGAAGAAGGATCCTGGAGCACGGGGGGGTATGTTTATTGGTACGTCCGCAGGCGGAGGGAGCGGCGGAACAGAGGATGCAGAGGTCAAGGAAGGGGCCTTGTTGCCTACGGATCCGGACGGTTCGTTGGTGGCATGGATGACCGATGTTGGTTGGAGAGCGGCTTGAACAGAAAGATCCAGAGGCGGCAGTGGGGGAGAGTACCTTCTTCGGTAGGATCAGCAAGGAGAGCTGGTGCAGTAGCAGATGGATCATGAAAGCGTGATGGCCGGGGGTGAAGGAGCCGCACGGTAAAGGGAGGCTGGAGGCGGAGTCGGAGTTTCCTGGGAGGATGGTCGTGAAGGAGGAGGCGTACCCAGTGCGGATGGCGCCGAATGGAGACAACGGGTGCGGGACCGCGCAGAATAGTATGCCAGCCAGGGCGGTGAGGACGGGACCGGGGATACCCAATTATAGTGGGCTTTAAGAAGGGCGTAATTGATGTGTTGGGATCGATATTTTTGGTTGACAAGTTCCAGTTCCAGTGATAACGCCTCGTTTGTCGCACGCAAAAGAGTGTTCTCAGCCAGTAGAGTATCTGAGGCGGCCGCGGATTGTCGGAGGGTTGGAAGATCCGCTAGGGATTGCCGCAGACGAGAATAGTCCGACGAAAACTTTTGTACGAACTGGAGCACAACATCAATGTTGAAGTGGAGGGTTTCTATTTCGGAAGGCGACAAGTGTAAGCCTCTGGATAACGCTTCACGGAGGACGACTGGAGAGGGAAAGGGGGCTAGCGGGGGATCCGTGGGAAAAGCCTCCTGGGACGGCGGGACCGGTTGATAGGTTTTAGAAACAGGAGTGGTCGATGATGTGCCGGTCGGCGGATCGTGCCGGTAAGAGCCGGCGGAGCCAAGCGATGGATGGCTCGTTTTACCCTAATGGTCGCGCGAGCCGGGATGCTCGATTTTTTTAAGATACCTGTTGGTAGTCTGATGCCGGAGGTTCCTGGCACAGCCGGAATGGAACTAGTCAAAGGCAGCAGGGCTTGATCGGGAAGACTGTGTGCGGATACGGATGATTGAGTATCCTTACGTGGTAGAAGTGGCACGCTAGATGAAGTTGGCGATGATGAATCTAGGGCAAACCAGATTCTTGGCGGTTTGGAAGGACCACAACTGGTGGTATCCTTTCGGAGCGGAGGAGCAGGATGAGAAGATCGTTTTGACGCGCCCGAGGACGGGGATGTGAGAAAAGCCGTGTCTGGAAAGAAGCGATGCTCCGCAGAGGACGCCGCGGCTAAGGCACGTTGACGACGGGCTCGGTCCGCCCGTTGCTTGGATTGGAGATGTTTTTTCTAATGAGAAGGGGAGATCGTGACACAAACCTTACACCGGTTTTGCGAGCCATCGCACAGTCGGTGGCGCTGTCAGCAAGGATGGGGGTTCAGTCTGGGCTTTCGGAGAGGAAAGGCGAATCCAGGACATTTGCACTTCTTGGGCGAAGGAACATTAATGATGGGAAGAGTCGAAGACAGAGAACGAGGAGGAGTATGATCCGATTCTTCTGTTGAAGAGCTGTCCGCCATGGTTGAGCTGGATCCTAGAGAAGGCGACGGATGACGGTTGCCAGTTTGAATTTGAAACTCTCAAAGCGGCGGCGGCAAGAGGTGGCGCCGTCAGGTGGTGAAAGATGGAAACCTTGATCTTTGCGTCCCGCGGACGAGGGTAAGGTTGGGGAGCGCCGCAAAGGGGAAGACTGGATATACGGATAGTAAGATCACAGTATGTAAGGCTGGATAAGCAGAGAAAGGAACGATGGCATCGGTGAGGATCTGCGAAGGGGGGTTGTTCGACCTTGGTGTCAGTCTTCATGGTGTGCACGTTGCTAGACTACAGTTTTTTTTTTTGGCGAAGGGACCGAAGGATTAAAACAATGAGGGAGAGGATGGAGGTGAGATCTCTTCGGTACAGTAAGGTAGATCCGGGAAGGAGGCTGCCTTGGGGAGCATAGAAGAAACCGATGAAGCGGTAGGACGAAGGCGTGGCAAGCGGATTATGCCAGGGACGCGGACAGGACGGTGTCGGAGGATCGTGCGAGGTTGCGGGGATAGGGATAGGAAGTTCGGAGAGGTTGGTCGGCTGATGGCATAAAGATCCTCTGATCCGATGGATTCACTGCAAGACAGGTCAAAAACGGGGTCGGAGACGCCCCCCCCCCCAATTTGTCGGATGCCGAAAAGATGGGAATGGGACTGGCAATCGTATGCCAGGAGGCGGCTGGAAAGTTGGAGATAAGGGCCGGTTGGACCCCAGTGGGATGGATACAACCGTGGATGGCAGAAGCGGAGCCGGAGGCGAGGGGATTGTTGATGTAGGACGGTGCGAATGACGAGACAAGGACAAAGTAATACGGCCTCCAAATCTTCGGAAGGCTCCTCTCTGTTCAGTGGACGGAAAGGCCGCAGTGAGTCCAGGAAATAAAACGGATGGAGGCTGCCGTGGATGGCGTACAATGGGAGGCAGGACAGGGAGTCGACCGGAGCGACGAACCGAGGCTTGAGAAAGATGGATCCGTGGATCGTAGTGGTGCCGTGGAGATGGCGGACTGGGGGCGGAGGATGTGCTGGTATCCCGTGGAAGGGAGGCGGACATAGCGGACCGAGGATGGTTTTGATCCATGGTCGAAGAAGCCGATAGACAGAGGTTGCAACGGATCGGTAGGTAGTCCTGTCCGGAAAGATCAAGGGGAGATACTATCATATGAACCCAGAGGATTAACAGAGACACACGGTCGCGGTAGTCAAAATGGAAGTTAACCAAAGTCCATAGACAGTCTTGAGAAGTTCAATCCGAAAGGATATGGCAACAGAAGGGGAAGCACTTGAATGATCCGCTAGATGGGCATAGCCCAGTGGATGGGTGAAGGTGAGACCACCCGCTGATGGCTGCCGAGTTGTAGGAACGGCAGACAGAGGATAACGTCCTCGAAGGATAAACGGGAAGTACGTCAAGGCGATTCTTTACTCGGACAAACCCTAGCTGATGGCTACGGAGGATAAGCGGCGGATGATCCAACCGCGGATAGCCGCTGGGACTGCAGGTACAGCGGACGGAGGATGGCGGCAACCACCGCGGACTGAAGGTAAGCGGCAGCGGATAATTCCTGGGGATCAAGCTCAAGAGCGACCGCACGCGGTGAACGCCCTTGGAGAAATGATGGTATCCGCCGCTGCGCGAGAGTTTATATAAGGAAGCCCGGCGCATGCGTGGTAGGGTACGAGCCAGGCAGGGAAGGCAACTTCGACTTCTAGGGCAAAACTGCAGCTCTGAGTAGAAACTCCTAGTGTAAATAAGGTAACGTATATTTTCGTCGGCTATAAAAACAGAACGTAAACAAAGTCGGCCCGTCGACAATTTACGTTGTTCGGTTTTACGCCATTCAGGATCAATTTTTGTTCCTTAGCAAATGGGATAAACAATTTCACACGGGTCATCAACAAAACAGCTTCTACACTGCGACGCCAATGGTGATCATCTCCCGGAGTCTTCGAGTACGAGCATGAGTTTTTGTCATCATACTAGAGTGCAAAGTTGGAAGGTCAGACATTTTACACGAGAACACAAGCGTAAGAAAATCCAAGTTCAAACTAAATGTGAGGATAGGTGCAATGCATGCTGGAAGGCAAACATGCACGACCCCACGAGGAGAGCTATAGAAGCACTTAATAATGAAATTTAAGGTCTTCGAGCATTATCATAAATATAAACAATATTTAGTTCGCAACAAATAGGAGTATTTTTGGATAGTTGTGAAAATAAACACATACCTCAGCAATAACTTCACCACAGTAGCAAATGTTTCGCAGTCCTGGCGATAAGCCTAAAAATAAAGCAAGGACAATTTAGAAATTGCATGACATTAACAGAAACACCAAAGCACCCGTTACAGACCACCCGAAAACACGACAGCTACGGAAAAACTATGCAGCCCACCAGAAGCTAAAGAGAGTTAAATCTGATAGCCCTCATAGCAACCTTTACATTTTAAAAGTTAAATCGTTATCGTATGCCGCTAGGCACAGCAGCCTGCTTTAAACTTCAAAAAGTGGACAAATTTAAGAGACACAAATCATGCCTATTCAATGTTTATCTAGCCAACTGCTATGAAGTTTAGAAAAGGTTGCTTGGATCAACTAGCGACACAATTAACAATTTTTGTTTTGTTTTCAGATCAGTTTCATCTGGGACGCGACTTACCACATGTTATCACCCTCAGATATTAATTATACATCTATTTTTTTCTTTTTCTCGGTAGATATCCTCCTCTTCGGGTTGCTGGGTCATAATAATGGTGAAGGAGAGTGCAAGGTGCTCTCAAAAGGTTTCAAAATCATACAACCATATACTAGAGCCTCGATCCGCAATCAGTACAACGGAAATAGTGCCCAATAGCACAGTACAGCATATCAGTAGAGGGAATCTTATATCAATATGGACTGAAGCATTGATGATAACCTGCTGAAATATAACTTTCACTATAGCTGGGTTTGGGGAAATGACAAAAAAAAAAGCAATCAACTTAACATGCCAGAATTCTGTAACCAATGTAAAATAAGAAGGAAAAAAGGCTCTACACTACCTCGTTTCACAAAAACGGGAGAATACCTCTGTTGTAACATAATGCTTACTGTATAGCAAAGTGGATGTTACTGGATAGCATGATGGGAGTCCATGATTTAAAGTCATTTTAATTCCTTAGTAGAATATAGTTTCTGCCACTCAGTGTTTTGCACGATAACGAATAATCACATTTTCCATGATGATTTTTAGTCTCGTTGACTTATTTTCCCAAATCAATTTGTCACTTCTCGTGGAGTACAAAAATAAAGAATGTCTTCATGAGAGATGAAAGGATGAAGTTTTAACACAACTGCTCTTTTTTGTTCGTCAACACTTCACCAATAATGTGATTGTCAGTCGTTTCAAATACGGACTAGGTGACAGAAACCATACTTTTTAATAAATAAAAAAAAACACAGCGAGGAGAGGGAAAGCGAGTGGGTATGGTCAACATATTTTTAATGTTTCCTTAAGAATGCTACAAATAAGAAAAATAGCCATACTATATAAACACGAAAGGAGGAACAAAATTCTAGCACGTTAGGAGATACATCGTTGATGGTTTACAAGGAACAATTTGACTTTCATGGGTGTAACAGTATAAACATCGTACATACCTGCAGTTTGGAAAAAAAAATCAAAAACAAATCTACTACTTACCTTAAACTAAACAAGTGTTGAAAATGTTCTAATATTGTTCAGTTTCGCAAAGAAATTGAGTAAAAATATCACCTTGGTTTCAAAATCCATGATAACATTCAAACTATCTCATATTTAGATTATATGTAAAAGTTTCTTAGATGGGCAACATATAGCTTCTGCAAAATAATGCTGAAACATATCACTTGCAAAAGATTCCAACTAATTTCAGCACACCAAACGTGAGTTCTAGTTTTCATAATAATGAATATATTGCCTGTAATGATCAAACCTTAAATGATTATGACAATCAACTAGTTTTTCGCTACCAGGGTTAATTGCTACTTAGACAAGCATACAAGGTTAGTGCCCGCAACCCTGCACTCACTTTCCATTAAACTATTTGCAACTTTCAAGGTGGTGGATGTTAACGAGAGGAACAACTTCCCAGAGTAGAACAAAAACGTACCGTAAATGGACATATTCATAAACCCAACCATGTCAATATGAGCGCTATATCAATACAAGCGCTAGTTCTATCGGAATTAGTACCAGAACATACGATGTAAATGTCAACTGAAGTTCTTAAAAAAAAAAAACAAGAAAAAATAACACATTTATTACTGCAAACAAAGATGGTTCCATCACCATTTAACACCCTCAACTTGTCCCTCATTGTACGATATGTTAGCAGTGGCTTTGTTGCTTGAACATAACATCTTTAACATGTTTGCTGAGGTGGTTACTTCTATGCATCCCTTGCTGCTACATGAAAACACCTAAGATTTTATTTCTACCTACTTCTGTATCTTATTTAAAATTCATTTCAACTATTAGCTGGGGGGATAAAGTAGTGTAGCAGTTACTAATTTTTGGCTGAATGAGCAAAACAGCGATGCAAGAGGCCTATGTGGAAGCCAACAATCATTAAGGAGGAGAGGAGGCTAGCTTAAAGAAAGGGGGAATTTTGTCACATTTCTTGTATTATGGCTTTCATCTTGCCCTTCCCCCTACCATTCCCACCACTGGCTGGAAATAAAGCCCCAGAACTAAATTCGAACTGCAGAATGACTACAGTAATTTTTATTTGATTTTAGTTATTCAAGCAATATTTTACTCATTAAACCTTGAACACTATCGTCGTACAATGACAAATTTTATAATTTGGCCACGAATCGAGATAATTTTAAATCAGTTATAAGGTCTACATTAATAATGATAAAAGAAGTTTAGCATAACTTCCTTATTTACTGGAATCTGGTTTATTCCAGATCCCAATAAATGAGGTTTAGTTTTCAGACGAACGAAATTGAACTAGAAGGTCATACTTCAAGGAAATCGTTTACTTCAGGGTTCAATGAGTGCTAACATAAACTAAATTCCATGCCATTTCCAGCTTTTCCCCAGTCTCGGTAGTTGCATTTTCCATTTCCAGCCTCAGTAATTCCAGTTTGCGCACATTGCATGGGTCACCATGGAATGTAAAGAACAAATTGGCACTTTCTATAAAAATGGATTTAAAAATTATAATTTGACAATTCGAGAACCAGAACAGAGAAAACTGGCCTTGTGTTTTTTAAAAGAAAGGATTAACGTTAAGTTAATGTTAAAAATATTTTTATCGTATTACCACAATTGAGTAGCTGAAAGTTACAATGATAAAATTCCAGACTTTTCATCGTTTTCGAAAGAGATGTTGACAGTCTGTCAGAATGACATACTTTTCAAGGCCTGGAAATGGGTCTTAGGAAATTCCACACCTTTCCAGCTTTTCCTGTTACTTTTACACTTAGCAGACACTGTGATCACACCAAGTGAAGTATCAAACAAACCTCTTCTAAAATTAAAAAATTCCTGAGGACAGATCTGCTGATGATGACCTGAACTCCTCTTTACGGACCATTGCACTTCAGTTTAGTACATACAAATTTGCTTGCTGTACTGTTAATTGCTACTGTAAGATTTTCACCCTTTTCTGGCTTTATTTACAGCGATTTGTGTCCATTTAATTGAGGTCAAGTAATGTTTGAACATACAGGAAGAGTTTTGAACCATTCAGAGTAAGACAAAACCTTTGACAATTTCACTCACAGACAGGTGCAATTAAATGCTTTGTTAAGCATTTCAGTCAGAACGGTTAAAATATTGATGAAAGATACGAATTGTTATTAAATGAGCAATGAAGGATGAAAAAAAATACCCAAACTTCATAATGTAATTAAGGCTCTGCTTGTGGAGCAGCCTATCTGCAGTGCTGAACCAATTCGCTAATAACAATTATAACTAGGGACCTGTACTTTTTACAATTTTTACAATTTTTCCCTTTCACTAAAACCAATTTATAATTGCAATGGTTTTTTTTTCTACAAAAATTTTTAACGGATACTTGCAGGTACATGCAGACTTTAACAGATATATACAGTTGCACTGCAAGACACTAAATCACTAACTTAGATTTTTTTGTGCAGTTTAATTCAGAAATTGAGGACAAAAATTTTCCTCCCTTTAGTGCACAAACCGGACCAAATATTGGTACTACTCACGACGACTTAATCTGCCAGTAACTTTTGCAAAGCATTACATCTACACATGATTTTTGGGTATGATAACCCTGCTGATAGCCATGGCTGAGACATAAAACTAGGGATCGACCGGATACAGTTTTACCGGATCCGGGTCGGTTCCGGACAATTTGATGCCAGTGCCAGATCGGTTCCGGAGATAGGTTCCAGATCGGTACCGGATACCGGATAAGTCACACAAAAAAAAGAAATAAAGTTTATTTTTTCCCCCTTATAAGTTGCAGCTATGGTGTTAATTTCCAATTTGTTTCACATTACTTTCTTACATTAAACACTTAAAAGTCTAACGCTATTAAGAGTACCAGAATAGTATAATTGCATGTAGGCTACAGAACTGTTTTTGCAATGGTGCCAAATTCTGCAAATTGTTTTTGAAACAGTCAAACAAAGCACTCATTAGGTTAATCAATCAGAAAACATTTTAAGGTTTTCGTATTGATTAGCCTACTGCTTCATTTCGAGAAATAATTTGCAAAATTTTGCAATATTTGTGAAACCAGTATGTACGCTAGCATTTATTTTAGATTAAATTACTGAATTATGGTTGCATTAAAAAAAATTCAAAATCACAACACGGCTTTTATTCATTTTTTTTTTTTTTTCATTTTATGAACAAAACTGCTTCAACTCTTGCAACTTGCAAGTTATCTTTGGTTTATCATGGTAGTTTTTGATACCGTCATTAAACCATCTTATTTTTCGAATTTAACTCCTTGGCGTCCAAACCACGATTTATCGTCACTTCAAAACTGTTTCTAAACTCCCGACGCACCCTCAATTCAAAGCGCCGCCTGCAAAGAAAAACTGCCATTGCATAGGCTACAATGGATGTGTAATTCCGACTGAATTAGATACAACTTTGGCACCCGTATTTTGGATTTATTTAATTACCTCAATTGATGTTTTCGTTGGCAGTGTCGTCAAAATTGACGTGAAACTGGTTTTGTTTGCTAAAACTAGCCCTTGGGTCAAGCTGTCATAACTCAACAACGCAACACACGTCCGCTATCTTGGTCGCGTTGAAAAACTCTAATACACCACGCATCGCGGCGGAGTCCAGTAGCAAGTGACGTCACGCGAAGCGAGTTAAGGTGACAGACATTGGAGCTAGCAGGTGCGTGTCTATTGGCGGACAGCCGGCAGGGAGTTAGAGCGCGATGGCGGCCGTAAACTGATTGCTTTTAATAATAGTGAATATAAATTAGGAAATAAAACATCTTTAAACTACTTCCTACAGTATTAAAAACTTTAAAAAAAAAATTTCGAAAGCCGTACACAACGCTGTAATGGAAGAAAACCAGAGGACGTTATCATTTCAAGGTCTCCCATGTAATGAAACGCAAGGTGAATAATTTCGTAGGCGCATTTTTTTTTTAGTTATGAAAACCTAATAAGATTGTCCCAAGTATATTTTTGTACAGTAATTTACGATATAATTATTGTCTGAAATTTTGTATACCCGTAGATCGCTTAGTTATTTTACTACGATCGATTTTACCGAGGCATGCATGTTTACGGCGACAATGTTTTGGTTGTGTTGCAACCGGTATCCGGTTCAATGTAATTACCGGATCCTGATCTCGCCGGATACCGCATTATCGGTGCTGGATCCGAACTCGGCCGATCCCTATGTAAAATCAAGTTGCAAGTTTGCCGGGCTAAATAGCAGGGCCGAGCCCCTGGGGGAGGGGGGGTGTACACTAAATCTACCACTGATTTTTAGGAAATACTTCTCCAAACGATCTGTAGCCATGACAGCCAACCAAAAATGGTAGCAGATTCAAAATGGCCGACGTTGGAAGTTCTTTACTACTGTATTTTTTAAACAGAATTACTGACACCAAGCAAGTGGCAGGTTACTGCGCACAAGAAAATGGAAATATTCTTTGGTACAAAGTTTGACCTTGAAGTCAAGTTTCAAGGTCAAAATGTAAATATTTGGAAATTATGTTCAGCCGATGAACACAAAATCGTCCACAAATGAAAATATGTCTAGAATGCTTTACTACCTTTTTAAAATTACCTTTCTAACGATACGTGAAAAATTGCTACATCTTTTTTAGAATGCGAGATACAACAAAAATATGTTGGTACAATCTGTTCCACCAAGTGGAAGGTAGCCCACACACTGAAATACTTCATTTGTGGAGAATCTAGGTCACTTTTTAAAATTATGTGTGTCTCAGCTGAACAGGATATTAATAGTCCGACCATAAAATTCACTTCAAGGATAAATTTTGTACCTAAGAATATACATTCGTTTGCACCTAATTACCTGCTTGCCTGGTGTCTTTAACTCAGTTTTAGAAAATAGAGTAGTTTAAAAAAACCTACCATGTCGGCCATTTTGAATCTCAGCCAAGCCCATCAGATACCATGTCCGGTTTGCTATCATGGATAAAGAGTGTGTGAAGAAGTAGCACTTTTTGGAAAGCAGAAATTTGTAGAAATCAATGGTAGACTGATAGACCTTCGAGTGGTACGAAATATTCAAATTTTGGCATTTTATAAAATATAGCAGGAAGGACAGGTTTGTAGCGCAACGGCACAAGACCTTTCAGACTGCCCAAACAAGAAACAATTGCCAACTTATGCTCACAACAGAACTGTTAGATTGGTCACGGCCTATTAACGCTGTTGAACACATGTGCAGTGGAATGTCTCGTGCCATCCGGTCAATTTTCAGTTTTATTTTTGCTTTGCACGTGTGACAGTGAACGGGTGGACTGTGGACTACCACAATTTATTTATGTTAAAGCATTGTTTCCTTCAAGTTAAGTAATTGGTTGTGCATTATTTCGGTGACGCCACCTAATTAGCAATGCAAAATATACGCCTCAACATCACAAGCAGAATTAAAGTATTTGGCTAGCAGTACTGTTACAATAACACCAGGAGAAATGTGAACACCATACACAGGCTGTACAACTTGGAAACCTCTTCATCAGGTAGCGAGAGTGGGTCTCGCTCCCTCTCTACACATACCAGTGTGCCACTGCAGTGGTATTGTACACATTAATTGCTACTACTTTTCCCTTTACAAGCGTTGACCAGGTCCTCACAGCGTAGACAATAGCTTTCAGTTCTAAGGTGGTGATGTGAAGGCTCCGTTCAATTTCCGAGCAAGTCCCTGAAGCTGTATGACCACCCAGGTTTGCATCTCAGCCTGAGGTCGAAGCATCAATGAAGAGCAGAAGATCCGGGATGGGGAGGGGGTTGGTGAACTAGCACGCCTACGGTTAGGTTGTGTTCCTGTAGCCACCACTTTGGAGAAATCAAGAGCAGATGGAAAAGGGGGGATCTTGTCTTCCCAGAAGTGCTGTGGAAGCACTCGTCTCTCCTGAACAAGTGCATGGGCCAGGCCTTGCTAATGATTATTCTATTTATTTTATCAACGCTTCCAAGTCCCTGGCAGATACTGAGTTTTCACGCCAAAGGGATGTTAATGACGAGATTGGCTTCACATCGCACTTGGACAATGGACGTAGCAGAAGTTGAGCAAGTCGAACTCTAGTCCCCAGACATAAGAAGGTTTGCAGTGGGAGATAGTGCGATTTCGCAGCGTTGACGCCTAGTCCCAGTCTTGTGAACAAGGACAGGCAGAACCAGGATCCAGAGGTGGTTAGTGGCCAAAGGTTGCGAAACAGTCCGTCATCGAGGTAAACGTGAAAGCGTATGTGATGCTGATGAATAATACCTAATGGTTGCAGGACGGATGTGAACACGTGGGATGCCGTGTGTGGTATGTACGTCCTCCTTAAAGGATCGGAACGAAAGAGGTGGATGCTGAGCGGGTGCAGTAGAAAGTGAAAGTAGGCGTCTTCTAGATCCTACCTGTTATAATTCAACCTGCTGAAGACACAGACTGATGCCAGTTTTGCCATTTGGAAGTGGTCTTTTTGAAGAAATGAGTTGAGTGCGCCCAGGTTCAAGATCATGCACGTGCCTCCATTCTTCTTTCCAATGACACGCACTGGGCTGTAGAAACCAGAGATTTCCCCACGGGAAAGGTGAATAGCATTCTTCTCGAGAAGTTGCACGACCCCTTCTTCCAGCAGCTTGTATGGTGGCAGATGGCAAAGCCGTGGTGGTGGACCCAGACAAGAGTGATAGGAAGATGACGAGTGGGGGGGATGTAGCTGTGCCTTACTACTAGTGTTAAATTCCCATTCTTTCACCTGGTGCTTGAGCCTGCCATTCACCAGACTAGTCCAGAGTGCTGGTGCTGGGGGTTCTCTGAACCTTTGTTAAATGGCTTCTTGAATTAAATAAGTTGAGTGCGTGCAGGTTCAAGATCATGCAGGTGCAGATCAATGACACGCACCGGGTGATAGAAACCAGACTTCCCAGAGGGAAAGGCAAACAGCATCCTGCTCGAGAAGTTGCAGGACCTCTTCCTCCAGCAGCCTGTATGATGGCAGATTGCAAAGCCATGGTGGTGAACCCACAGAGAGACATAGGAAGATGATGAATGGGGAGACGTAGCTGTGCCTTACTACTAATATTAAGTTATCTTTTCCCATTCTTTCACCTGGTGCTTGAGCCAGCCATCCAGCGGACTTGTCCGGACTCTTGGTGCTGGGGGTTCTCCGAACCTTTGTTCAGTAGTACTCTGTCCACTCCTTCTCTTGTGTTTCTGGACCTTATGAGACTAGTGTTGGACCTATTCCTGTAATCCATTTTAATACGGATATTCTGGGCATTCTGGATTTGACGAGCATCTCCCGTTTCTCAGCCACGTCATAACTGGAATGAGCTTTGCGCTTTTTTTTTTTTACGAAAGCACAACTTTCTCCGCCTCAACATATTTATGCATAGGTTTCGCCAGCTTTAGAGTAACAGAACTTGCTAGTCCTCGATCTGCCTGTTGGCCTTGGGCAGATCTTACCTCCTGGCGCCGTTACACGATAGGCCTAGGTTCGTTGGGACATGGGACCCTCATATTATCATCCCCATCGCCCTGGCGTGTATTAACTTGACCCCTTAGGCTTGTCTTGCGTCGGATGTCCTTTTGCCCTCAGGTTCGTTTAGTGCTGGCACTCCCCGCTGCACTGGGCTCCTGGGGGCGATCAGTGGAATATTGTGGCCTCTTTCATTATATAAGAATTTGCTATGCAATATAATGCAATGTAAAATATTGTATACAAAATTGTTTGAAAGGCTTTCCACGCATGCGTGAATCTAAATTCTCGTGCTAGGCTTTCCTTTGGTTCTTTTCTCTCTTCTCTACTTTTGCTCGACCAACGTGGACCGATTTAGGGTCTGCTCTTCTGGCCTTATGCAGGTCAGGCCTATTTAAAATTAGGACTACAATTCTGAAGGAAATTCTAAAAGGTTTTTAGACAAACGTTCGATAACATCCACCACCGAAATGCTGTAAGCCGTGGCAAGCCTTCTTACTTCCTTCTTCCAACCATGACATAAAAATAAACTCCAGATGCAACCGATTTCCAGCCTGGACGTATTTATTTCCATTTTTACCAAATTTAACCAGAAGTGCGATGCCATTCGACCGTAAATCCCAAATCCAACTCCTAGTTGCACTAGCTTGCTTTGCTCGACTTGACGAACACTAGATAACTTGTCCTGGCCAGACTTGGCGACGTCGCCCCATGCTGTCTTGTTGCAGTCTTGGAGACCGATTCGCAAACTGATACATCTGGCGTCAAAGAATTTCGTTGCCAGTTTCATGTTGTATTGACACTAAATTCGAGGCCAACCTGGCAAACTTGGGGGGGGCAACATTAAAGCTTCTACTTGCGAAGCGGCCATATCTTGGATTGGGATGCAGTTGCTTCTCGTCGAGTTTCAACTTTACCCCACATGGACTGCTAGACTATAGTCTACTTCTAACCAACCATTAAAGTCCCTACTGTAAAGCACACAGTGATGGGATAGAGAAAATTTTAAAGGAGAGAACGTTTGCTGTTTAGTGCAAAACTGTTAAATTAACTGCACTGTACAAATTTTTATGCCAACTGAGGTTACAGCAAATTGTTGGGAGCAGCATGCCAAGGTTGACAGCAATTAAGAAAATATCTCGTGGATTGCCGTGTACGCCATGAACTTTTCTGAGCCCTAGTTACAGGTGTGCACCACATCGCCAAATCCTGTAAGAGTTCCATTGTTTCAAAGTAGATGTTCAAGCTTAAAATGCCAAACATATCAAAGTTATACTTTAAATCGTTTAAGATTTTGTATTGGTTATTTTTTATAAATTTTACAAAAAAAATTAACACAGATGATCAAGCATTTGTAACCGCTGTCGTAGCCAATGATTAAATTGATTAATTCTGGCATGGAATACACTTGCTTTTCGTTACACTTTCGGCACCTACGGCATTCTTCATTCCTATCGCCCGGCATTAAATAGTGGCTACACATTCCGAGTGCTTTCTTTCCCAGTGTCACAAGATCATGGAGCCCACAAAGGAAATAATATTGTTAAAAAAAAAACTCAAGCAGTATAGGCACATCTAGCATGGTGCCTGCCCAACAAAAAAGTGACGGACGGCCGCGAATCGCTGCATTCACTCATGAAAAAGCATTCTAAGGCTGAACTGAGCAGTAGCAAGAAACTTGAGGACAGGAATTGGTGTTATTTTGACGAAATAGCTAAAATAAAGATTAGTATTTTCGATTCAATTGAAAATTGTGGCACAACCATTTTTTTTTCTGTTGAGTGCCATTCCCGCTTTAAGTAATTAACCTTACAGTTTACATTCCTGAAATGACCAATCGGTTTTCAAACAATCTCGTCAAGAACCTTCAGCGAGCTGAACAATGACAATTTATTAAATGAAGTGTAAAAGTGCCTAGGAACATAGACATATAAATGTTGTTGCAAGGTAACCCCCCCCCCCCCCCCCGAAAAAAAATAATCTACTCACCGATTCAATTTCAAGTCTCTTTCGTCTAATGGCAACAACCTTATGCTTGATAAGACCAGATTCTCGACTGCGATTCGAATCGGATTTTCTCTTTTGAGAAGAAAGAGGCCTTTGACCTGAGGGGAAAAAAACCAGTCTCAAGAAATCTTTTGACATCACAGATAACATTAGAATCGAACCTACTTTTTTTTAACGCATTTTATCACATACAGCAAAGCACATTATGTGTGCAGCAAATGAGCAGAACTACCAAGCAATACATTACATAGTGTACTTACTAGTATCACATGCTGAACGATAAAATTAAGTAATGTTGAGCCGCTTCATAATCAAACAAGTCAACCTGAGACTAGTTTTGAGAAAGGATCAGTGACAGTTTGATTAATTGAGAGAAGGAAAAATGGACAGGCGAATGGATTTTTGTGACAGTGGGCAGCCGAATGTTGCCATTGCTCCATCTGCGCTTCTAAACTTCTAGGCAAGCCAACTTCACACCACAAAGATCTCGGATTTGGTAAAAAAAAAAATACAGTAGAAGGATAATCAGTGGCTATTGCACAGCATTCCATGGTTGCCAGAGTTCAGCAAGTCGGAATATTATTCTTTTGTGAAACTTAATCGGATTTGATGGCTAAGGGCAGTTTGGTAGTCAAGAGTATTCGGGTAATTGGGTTTAGAGAGCAGCGGTTTCACTGTTTATTGGATAAACATGGACAATAACTACACGACACTTTGTTTAACTACAGTTCAAGTATTCCCAGTAAATTCTTCATTGCTAATTTGACCAATGTTTTGTTCAATGTTTTTTTTTTTGATAAGTTGTAACCTGTTGACATGTCTTTGCAATTTAACGCAATTCCATTATGATGACTACTGACAGTATTTGCCTACTTCCGTCGTACTCCACCCTTCAAAGGTAGTGGGTTATTCCGGACCGTTCTGCCGATTTGACATTCTGGCCGGCGACTCATTCAAAATTCGGCGTTTCCAGCGTAGTTGTGCAATATTATAATAATGGGAGTCGCTCCAACGTACTGTACCACATTATAAGCAATTTAATGTTACGGGTGTTGATATAACAGGAAATAACCTGGGTATTTTTAATGTTCTTTCTGATTGGCAACTTTATACACATTCATGCGATTAACATTATAACGAGATACACGTAAACAACTTTTTTTTACGCAGAAAAAAAAAATTCACTAATGCAAACTTAACTTTTATGACAACCAGAAGAAAAATTTTGGATAAACTGCTTAATGAACTTCTCAACTTCGGCACACACACACACACACACACACATTTATTATTACGGCACAAGCGTACACCAAAATCGCAGAAAATGTAATCCCCATGCAGAGAGGTGAAAAAGCCAACAATCATGGCAAGCCAAAATCACACACGAACGGCAAAATATTGCAGCACAGAAGAACAGCAAGATTCATTAAAAATAACTACTGCAGTAGCAGTATGTATGAATGCAAGATCAATTAAATATTTGTTAATTACGATGTGCTATGAAAACACAGCCAGGGAAATTAACCCAAAAAAAAGCACACAAAAATGAAAAAAGGAAAAAACACCACCAAACATCAACTATCACTTGAGGTCAATACCTGCAGTACGTTTCGCAAACGAGAATGTATTCCTAGCAACCTGAGCACTGGGTTGGGAAGAGCTTTCGCGGCTTGCGGTCAACGTTTCGGCTTGGGGAGCATCACCATGGCTGGATGGCAGTCCTTTTAGGGGATTGCCTTCTGACGACAAGGAAAAGGGCGCCAGTAAGCAAAAAGAAAAAGGGGGGAAAAAAAAGACCTCCCTCAAAAGTTTCAAATCACAAACAGCCTACACATTTCAAAATCACTTTCAATTCACTTCAATTTTCGAGTATACCGGAAAATATTTAGGTATGTTAAAATGCCAAGTTGGGATGTATATCCTATTTAGATGCTTTATAATAAAAAAAAAATCTGAATACATTCAATATTCATTTTCTTTGGTTTTGTTATGTGTACACTGCTTAAATAAAAAAAAAATTAATTACCCACCTCAGCCAATAACTATTCTTACAGGACAGTTCTGCTCTTGCAACAAATTTCCGACACAATTTTAATCCAGTTCAGTAATTCTCATAAAACAACAAACAAGTGTACCTAAACGGTTCGTTCTACAGAGTTCTTAATACAGAGGGCGTATTTCAGGTGAACAAGGAGGGGAAATAATATCAAAATTCATCATGCTCAGTGTAAAAACGGTACAACCACAAAATTTAATTTTGATTGGATTGCGAGGGTCAGCATGTGTAAACACTACTAAATGCAGGCTAATAACGAGTTACGTCATGTTTACAACAGTAAAAAGCGAAAAAATTTAAATGTCCAGGAACTTGAGCCGTAAAAAACAGTCACTTCAAGCTCTTATGGGTTTCAATAGAATAGAGAGCCCAATTAAAGCACTTGTTTCCGCTTTTCAGCTTGCTCAAGCCAGTCGAGTTTTGAACTTGTTAATTTACCAGCAGCAAGGTGCCTATGCTCGCCACAGAAAGGGCAACAACCTGTCTCAAACAAGTAAAAATTACGAAAAAGTTACTACTGATGTTCTTTGACGCACATCCAGCGTTAGCCATAGCGCCAAAAAAAAGATACTACTATACGAACCTAACACACAAACGGAACGACACCTTTTCTATTTTTTAGCATTTTACAGATCTCCGTATGTACTCATTACTGCCATGAAGTTCGTCCCAGTTTAGGGCTGTCCTATCAATACTGGCATCAGTTAAAAATTTGTTAATAGTGTTATTGCAAAAATGGCTTCTTTGGCCCTGTTACTCTGGTTTGTAGACATAACCTAAGGAGTATGTGAATAGTGTTATGTATTGGTAAAGGTTTTTTTAATGCTCAAATACCAAAATTGTTACAAAACAAATCTGAGATTTTTAAGGTGTTTGTATGCAATACGCAAGTTCTGTTTCTCCATATTTAGTTGGAGATATTGACAACGTTGAATCCGTCTCAGCGAAATTTCACAAAATACTAGCAAGGGATGAAAAATAAATTCTACGCTGTGTTCTTGGCAGATTTTAAGCTAGAATCATTGGCATATTGCTGTCTTGTGGCAGATTTGACTTTTTAAATTCTACGTGGAGACTTTGATTTACTGGCCGATTTTTTTTTTTTTTACTGAGCCCCATAGAAGTATAAGGGGCCATTCAAAAACCACGCGGATGGCCGGATTG
>JAHWFP010246281.1:0-15190 GCA_023313725.1 Lithobius niger | reverse complement strand
GGGGGGGGGGTTAAGACATGACCACAGATGACCACACAGGAGGAGGGGGAGGGGGTTAAAAATGGTCACGTGGTTTTTGAATGGCCCCTAAGTGTAACGCATGACAATACATCGAAGACAATAGAAGGCGGCAGTGGATAAAAGTTGGCCAAATTTCTGCCATTTGAACAATTTTTGACCGATATTGACATGCCGATACACCATTTTAATCCTCTCGACAAGACCTTTCCACTGATGGAATAACCAGATCAGTAAAGCAGTGAAAAGTTATTCAATAAAAAAAAAAAAATTCGTGGGGAACGATGATAAAAACAGATCAGCTGCAGACAAGTTTTTTTCCGACAATTTGGGTCGCAGACAGTGGCAGAAAATTCTGTGCCTGGGTTAGTGAGATGGGGGAATGGGTGGACATCCACAAAATAACTTTAAATCATGATTTTAAAACTTAACAATTCCATAAGTCAAAGTGATCTGAAATGATATTTTGACATCGCCTAGTCAATTTAGATTCAACGCACAAAATCGCAATATTTTCACCAATAATTTTTATTTCTGGAGAAAGACATCAAAATCCATTTGTGCCGAGTTTGAAATATCCCAGATTCGTTTTGTCGGAGAATCTACCAGTCAGGTGCCTTGCTTATCTAAATGTAAACTCTACACGTACACATCGTGGTCTAAAACGGACGTGACCAGGAACGATCAATCAATTGTGCCAGAAATGGTCAACCAACTTCCAAACGACCGCGTTTATTCTGTAAGTGATTTTTACTATTTTTATTTTAATTTCTTGATTTTATTTATATATTAAATTTCATTTAAATAAATTTGGGTAAGGAGGAATTAATTTCATCAAATTTTGGCTAAAAACCTTCTGCAGTTAGTATAAACATCTAAAACACCACACTCCTATAAACTTTATTTATTTTCCAATTTTTTCTTTTAGTTTTGCCTAGTAGCATTTGGTAGGATACATGTTAGTTACCATAGCCTACATAGTGGAAATTATCCCAGGTGTTCCAAATACCGTCCATTGTTTCAAAGTCCTTGTGTTGTAGGGATCAAAGCAGAGCAACAATCAGTTAAGACCAACAATGGTAAAATTGGAATTCTAAAAAGTCTAAAAATTTGCTATATATTTGCATTTTTACTAGGATAGCATGTTAACTACAAATTTTTGAAGATGGTTTCTATCATTGAATAAACTGTTCGTTGGGTTACTGTGAAAGTTTTTGTCAAATTCACAGTCATAATTCGAAGAGTTATTTAACGCTCATTTTCACAAATAAAGAGTATGTCGACTTCCTGCAAATTTTCAATGGTTGGCTGCCATCTTCCTCAGGCATTACGACAAAAGTTTTGTTGATTCTTGTGTGTACTACATTGTCGTCGTCGTCATCTGCTTTCAAATCCGTAACTGCCGCTCGTGGTCGTGGCCTCCCGTATTTTGTGGGTAGCTCTTTCACCAACCCATAAAGCTTCCACTTTGTGCCCAGCTCTTGCTTCCACTCTCTTCCAACAATGTTTTCCACTCGGAGGACCGATGGTCCTTGGATGTTCATTAAGGAAACCCCTACCGTTTCGTGTAATCTAATGGCAATTATGCCGTCTGAAGGATGATTTGTACCTTACGTATTCATTACTGCATGGTCTGGTAGAAGTTGAATTCTGCAGATATTTCGAACTCCGTGCTAATAAACGTACACGTGGTCATTCTCTAACACTTGTTGCTGGAGCGTTCCACACTGACTGCCGGAAGCACTTTTTTGGCTAACAGGGTTGTCAAGGTGTGGAATGATCTATCTGGCAAGTTGGTGACAGAGCCTCGTTACATTCGTTCAAAACGAATTTGCGGGCTGTAGCTTTGTCTAAGTACTTGTCTGATTTTATGTAGTTTATATCAGTGTTTTAACTTTTCTTAGTGCCATACTGGCTCGTTTTACTGGTATTGTTGCCATGTTCCTATATTTTACTTATTTTAACTTGACCCCAGAACATAGTTGTTTGTTTTAACTTTACTACTCTCTTGCTTCGTTAATACATCTTGTTTTATTTTTGGTCGCTTAACAACCTTGGGCTGATTATTAGTGACCCCCGGTCCATTTCAGGCCTGTGTGCTCAAGCACCGAATGTTTTATTATTATTATCATCATTATTATACTGTAACCGATGTGAGCTATGCAAAAATACAAAACACAGTTAAGTGATCATTGGATGATAAGAATAAGATGTATTTTTACAATAGAAAAGGGAACATGATAGGGGATTTCACTTAAGACCAGCCAGATCTATATAAAAGTTCACAAAATAGTTTTGTCATTATTATTACAAAAAAAAAAAAAAACTTTAAAAATAGGGTCTAATTACGTACTAAGACAAACAGCCTTCAGATGCATTTTAAATATAGGGAGAGTACATGCCCTTCAGCAGTTGACTATCCGACTGCTGAAGAAAAACTTTCTGGCATTGATTCTGAAATGATTTGCAACAAATTCCAGGAGTGCCCCCTCGTTCGATCACCGGAATGAAGTTTAAAGAAAAAAGGGGATTCTACACCAAGGTGACCACGCAGCAATAGATATGTTAAGTTAGGTCCGCTCTTAATCTTCGTAATCCCAGAGGTTCTAATTTCAAGGCACTAAACCTCAATGTGAACTGCTAATTTTTTTGGTCGAAAAACTGATTCATATTTACTTTGGCTTAAACGAATATTACACAACACTCACTCTAAACCAAATGTCAATGTGCGGAACCAATTTTCAGTGGATTTATACTGGGAGTATGACAGTCTTTGAATCTTTTCTCTTCAGGCACTTTCTTGTTGAAAGGAGAAGACATACTCCCAGTATAAATACACCAAAAATTCCCTTCTGCACCTACAAGTGTGGAACTTTACATGTGGTTTAGCGAGAGTCTGTTGGTAACAAAATTCTAAAAGTCGTCCGCTGTATATGGTGTCAATGTAAACTTAAAAAAATATAATCGGACACTAAATTGCAAGACACTGGTGTAATTTAGTGACCCCTTAGTATTTAGTTTTCATTGCCAAAATGCAGTTTTTTTTTAAAGTAGTTGGAGACTTTTGAAACACTTGCAAATAGACTATGTTGCAAACTCGACTTAACTCGAATTAAAATTCTACTAGAACTCCCAAACTTTGCTTTAAGAAAAGATTTGAGTATGGATTAGGAGCTAGAAATTTAAGTACAATAAACAGACACAAAATATGTACAGTAAAGCCTACTCGAACAATGATTTTAGAAACTAGAGGCACGGGGTTGTACCTCTTTGTACTCGCGGTACTGATCCTTAAAATTTGAAAGGCACTCTACCTCCTGTGCGTGTAGCAACTTTCCTGCTGCTTGACCCTGAGGGCGCAGGTGTGCTCGTCTTTAATGATGCTTTGTATTTATCAAGAAGCGATTTTGAGCCCACATTGATACGAGACGTGCGAGTTACGGTTCGACTTTCTTTAATAGGTTCAGGCCCACCGTCATTAACAACCAGCTGCTCCGAATTGCTTACTCCAACATCTTTGTCCACAGCACCAACCTCGGGATGGGAACCCTTATTTCCACTGCAACAAGGGAGATTTAAAAAGTGTGAAATAAAGGATAGCTACTACAGATATAACTAAACTCACATCATGTAATCAAAATCTGTCACACAAACAATAAATAGTTGCAAAGATTCTTTGTCAAAATGTTTATTGTGAACGTTTTTAGCCAATGTTTAGCATTCTCAATATGCCAAAACACTGCCTAAACGGGTTTTAACTGAAAGAAGAGTAGTTTCCGAAGTTGGCTTTCTAGGTCCTTTGCACCCAGATGGGATGAGCAGATGCGCCACAAGATGATCATTGGTAACTAAAGCTGGTGCGATCAGCTTTTTTTCCACCCGAACCGAAAATTAAACGAAACTGGCCGAAACCAAATCCCAATAATCGATTCCAGGTCCCAATTACCCGAAAACTGTAATACCGAAGTATGTCTCTATAAAAAAATTACTTTTGAAACCATTGTGTAAATAAAGCATAGGCCTAAATGCACATAATTATTAACATTAGTTTAAATTAGTATTGCGTACGCTAAAATCATTTTAAAACAGAGAACCCCCGGTAAAATTTAACATTTTGCCTTGTAACTTTTAAATAGTAAGACAGCTACTTGGTTTGGATCATTGGAAAGCAAGCGGAAAAACCTTCAAAATGGCATATTCAAACGTAAGATTCGGTCAGCGAGATGTGAAAATTCCGAAGATTTGGTTTATTACTGTTTTATCAACCGAAGCTGATTTCACGTAAATCCTCGTTAAAAGTTCATACTGTGAAACTAGACAAAAACCAAACTAAAGTCAATAGAAATAACGCTCATTTTCACATCCAAAAAGATTGGCCCAGCACACGGCGATCGTACGAAACGAGTTGGAAGACAAACGTTATCGCAGTACACTGAAGGACAACACATCATGAGATAAAATAAGAAGAAACAAAGACCCTTTTAGCCTCCAACCCTGCATGTAATAAACATCTGAGGTGCCTGGAATCTAGCAATAAAACATGCTAGAGAATAATAAAACACGAAAGCCTTGAAGTTCCTCTTATGAACATTCAAGGACCCTCTAACCCGAATGTGGAACACCTGATTAACGTTGAGTTGACCAGCAACTAGTAGGCTATGGGATCGTGGAGAACGAAAGCAAGGCATGCAGCCCTACAAATACCGGAGGCAACATGATGCACCATTTTTGTATTTGACCAGAACGAACAGCAGACAATGTGATCAGAGACTAACCAAATCTTTGGAGACCTGAAAATGACAAGGGGGGGTCTGGCGAAAATTTGCCATATAGTGTAAGTGTCTTGGACGTGAAAATGAGCATTATTTCGATTGAATTTAGTTTCGAACCTAATTTTTTCCAATACTCCAAAATCGGAAAAGATCACGATCAGACCAGCCTTGCTCTGCTGGTAACCCACCCACACCCAATTTAAAACTTCTAGAAAACGACAACAACAACGGAGATGCGACACTCAAATGACCTAGGAAAAAAGCTAATTCTGAAGACGACAGATGAAAATCCGTCAAAAATTTAAGTATAGAACTCGGTTTGTGTTCATCAATTGTGGTAAACGTGTAACTTTTCATTCTAAAATGTCACAACAATACAACCATAATCACTGTTTATCGGTTTTTGCCAACTTCACATGCCTAACACTAAATTTCATTATTTTTCTGGCATTAAATTAGCACATTATTAATGACTGTTGCCAGTAGCAAAAATGCATTTCAACCCGGAAAAGAAAGCCATTTTCAATAAAAAGTCATTTTAAAATTGTAACTCAATTGGAAACCAAAGGAAAAAAAACGAATGTTGGTTGATGACGCTTTTTTAAGTGGGTGAATGTAGACAGTGTTTATAAGCATGAAGGCAGAAGTAGATTTAGTTAGCAAATATATATACTTTTCTTTCATTTAATCTCTTGAAAAGTACTTGGGAGTTAATTCCAGACTTTTCAGCTTGCTATTCACTATGTCTATCCAAATTTCACACTTGTGAAAGCCGGGAAAAGGGCCAAACCATAATTCCACACGTTCCTGGCTATCATGAAAACCGGTAGTCAGGGTTTATGGTGGTAATGGGACACCACACCTTGCCACAACATGAACAAATTTCCAAAAATCATCTAAAAAACCTTCTTCAGAGAAAACACCACTCACGGGATTAAAGTTCTCATCAAAATATCACAAAATAAATCCATTGTATTCAGTCTGCCAAATTTTAAATCCTGTGAAATTACCTAGTTGCCAATTTATACGTACTCAGGTTTTTCAGCAATTCCTGCATTATTAGCCACAGAAATGTAAGGGCATGGTAGTGGTGGAGTGTAGCTATCTCGAGGTGGCCTGTCAGTTCCATCTTTATGTGGCTCCCCTGAAGTTTGTGCCGCTACGATAGCCTAAAAATTTCAACGAGGACTAAAAAATCTTGACACAACCACAAATACACACCATTAAATATTAGAACAAAGGTACCAGCATTTTTCTAAAATCAATTCTAAACCTGTTCAGTGGACACAAGCCAAGGCAGCCAACCTGTACAACATGCATAGTATTCATAATACTGTGCAAATTGTTTAATACTTTAGCATGCTGCAGTAGTACAAAATTTACTGATGTAAAATTTACTTCAGATCAAGACAATTTAAATGTCATACATTAAAGCTATTTCAAATACTGTTAAAAGTTTAATTTCCACAACAGGTCTAGAGCCAAATCTGAATAAAAGCAGAAACCTATTTCCATTTGATTATGAATGTATTTCGGTTGAAATGAAAATTAAACCCACAACCATTGGATTGCAGAAGTCAAGAGACGTCTCCCGCAAGGAGTTTAATCCGTGACAACCCAAATCCAAACAGGATAGGTTTTCTACTTAAACACCAAAAAACATGCAGAAGTGTTAATAGAAGCCAGAAAATTGTGCTCACTAGTCACCGTGTAATGTAAGAAAACTAACATCATGTTACCTGAAAGTGGTAAACAAGACCACTGCACATTACCTAGTCATTACTAAAATTGGGCAATGGATAAAAATAAGAGCAAAAGAAAAAATGAATAAAAAAAAATAAACGGAAAAAAATTGACTGAACTGCATGGTTTGTTCATGGTCACTTGGGTAACACCGAAAACAGATAGGGGGTGCTTTCGTAGCCAGGCAGGGGGATTCCAGCATACAATTAACGGAAGGTTAACAATACCTAGGTGCAAGTTACTAAAAAACATAGCGCATAGAAAGAAAGCATCTTCCATAAAGGTTCCATATTTTCTGTGTTATCCACGTGACAAACAAACCATGGAACAATCAGATCCATGGGAATGAATGAAGAATTGCATGTTCACGTAGCAAAAGATAGAAAGGAGGAGGAAAAAACGAGAATACACTAATGAATAGGATTAGAAAGGAGATATAAAGATAGAAAAATAACAAAACAAAAAAAAGAAAGAAATAAAGCAGAAGTAAAAAAGAAAAAGATAGTGAAACAATAAAAGAAAAAAAAGGAGGGCCAATGTTTCCTGGATCGGGCTATCATTGGGTACGTTGGCGTGATAAAAGCAAGGACTTTAATGCTCTCAGGCATTTTCATCTTAAAGCAGACAATAACTTCATTTGGTGAGGTATTCGGAGATAAAAATTGCCGATATTGCAATATTTAGGTCAATACTTCAGAATTGATACTGTTCTTTTGTGTATAATTGTGATTGCCCACGAAAGAGAGAAACGAACTGGTGCCGAACGAAAGTATACAATGAGCATGCAGATTAGAACAATACCAACAGCTAGTTTACGTCTACAGTCGTCACTTCCGCCAAATGATGAGCCAAATTTGCGGCAGTTCGGGGATAATGAATTGAAATAGCCGAATACCTGTGTAGAAACATTACAGCAATTTAAAGTAAACCTTCTCCCATTGCAACTCGTTATTTTTGTATTTGAGGAAAACAGCCCCATCCGTCTCAAAATTGCAACACATGACGAAAGTGCAGCCTAACTAAGGTGTAACCACTGGATGCAAAGCTTAGATAAGATTACCACTAACTTTACCATGCTACCTATTAAACCTTAATTACCCATGACCAATTTAAGGATAATCAACGACTTTTGTCTTGAGCGCTAAACAATGACTTAATTATTAGAGAATCTCTTAAAAACTACGCAGTTTGATTTCCGCAATTTACTCTTTGACGTTGGGCAACTAAGTGACCCATGTTACTACTGCTAAAATAAAATAAACCTCTTGCTGTTTTTGGCTCAGAGATTTGCACTTTTTATTAACAACTAGCTATTGGTAGTCTTTTTTTTTTTATCGGCCAGAGCGGGGCGGCTGTATCCTAATGCGCAAACGTCAGTGGACTGGCGGGCCAAATAGCCAGTTTGCACCGACGGAGGGTAATGGTAGGGTTATAATGGACAGACCAATTCAACATTTTGAGCTCAATAATGTACCTCAGGAAAGGTCTTTTAAGGCAGGCATAGTATTTTTTGTCATTAATGTATTTAGGACCACCAAAGCAATTAGTAAATAATAAAGGGTCAGAGCTCCAAGCTGCACTATCAGACAGTATTGTTAATCAGGACTCGCACACACCATTGACCATGATTAACCGCACCTTTTCCAGACCTTTTTTTCCCCTACTGTTGCCACATTATGCCCCTACCACATTAGCGTATTTTTGGGTCACCTTAAAATCTCCAAACAAAGTAAGGCCAAGGCGTAATATAACAAAATACGTTACGTAGAATTCAACAAAACTTTTCATCCTTGTGGAAATATGCATCAACTATGATGCGCGCAAAGCAAATACTTTCTAAAATGTTCACCACTGGCCAAAATTTAAACGCTTAGGTCTGCAAAATACTTTGCAATTTTCCAGGCCTGCGTAAACCCTGGTTAAATGAATTAGCAGAGGAAGGAAGTGCGTTTAAGGTTGATTCCTAATAAGGCTGTACCGAACCCACTTTGCCGAACCGATATCTTCCCTTTCCTCACAAGGGATTTGCTGCAAGGAGGGTTTCTTTCTTTCTGGAGTCTTGTCACCTTGGAATTGAGAGCGTTTTCCTTTCCCGCAACCCGTGCGTTGGAAGACCCGTGAAAGGGCAGTCCTTCTTGAAGTGGTCCCACTTTCCTTTCTAAGGGTGCTGCTGCTGCAGGGGATTGCCGAAACTTGACGCCTAGAGAAGGAGGATATCTTGAGGATTTCACCTTTGAAAAGAGTGGTGGCCTTGTGGAACAGGATGGTTCTTAATTCCTGGACTTTATTTGGTGAAGTCGGATGTGAGAATGGCATCACGGTGGAGAAGCATGTTCTTGAGCACCTCTCTAGCCTGCCAACAGATGTGTTCCCACAAAGACTCTTGAGCTTTTTTCAACAAAATGAATTCATCTTCTAGCTTCATAATTGCTGCCTCCCGGGAGGTTGAGTCCGTGATGACTTCCAAGCAGGCTGCAGTGCTGTATGCGTGAGATCAGAATGGGACGCTTTTCTAATGAGTGTTGGCTGTTCTCCAAGGTCTCAAAATTTCGTTAAGTGCTGGGTAACTTCTTTGGAATCTTCAAAGTGGTGCCAATCTCCACAGGAGCAGTGTCCAGAACGAAGTGGCTGTAGCGAAGGGGGAAAACTGAGGCAGGGCGTATGGCTTTTCCTCTTACATTAAAGAAGAAGCTGTCAGTTACTTTAGCTGGAGGGCTGACACTAACACAGATTACGGAAGACCTGTCTTCACAATGGGCTTGTTTCGTACAGTAAGCAAAGCACGCGTCAGTTCCGAGTTCTCAATCCTTAGAGGCTCTTGAGGTGGCTTCGGGTGGTCTAAGACAAAATTCCGCAAACACATCGTCAAAGATAAGACGCTTGATGAGCGTCATTGGCAGATTTACATTAAAGCCTTTTGTCACTAGGTTCTGGAATTGTGGAAAGGTTGTCTTGGTCATCATCAGGTTCCGCAAACAAACCATATGTCATGATTACGGAGAAACGAGTCTTTGTCAACCTTGCATATTGGTCTTGACTCTTAACCGCTGCTTGCTGAGCCCTTTAGGTTCCAAAAGGTACTGGTTGCTTGGGAAGCTTATCGGCAACAAGTGCCACTTGGGTGAAGAGCACAACCTGGGGTGAACGGCACAACACTGGGGAAGGGGCCTAGTCCAGAGACGGTAGCGAGGAGTGTCTGCTCTACGAAGGGAGCGAAGAACGCCTTGGAGAAGACGAGAAGCGGCCAGGCAGAGACCGAAAGAACAAGAAGGGAAACATCATCCTTGGTGGCAGGGCTGGAAAAAGTTCCGTATCCTGGTATCTAGGATACCGGGAAGGTTGAGATGTTAGCGGGAAGCTACGAGTTAACAAAAAAAAATCATTGTAAGTGTAGTTTCAGAAATTTCAAAAGCCACTTACTCAAAACAGCAAATAATTAACTTATATGGTTTGTATTTCGTTTTAAATGCAAAGACGACTTCCCAACGTTAGTTGTTTTAGTAGCTGCGCAGAGCAACGCGTTTTAGGCAAGTTACTTTCCCTCCCTGCAACAGTAGTGGGCATAAGTCCACTCTCTCAGGCCAGCAAGAACGACGGGTGTGATGTAGGGGTTGTGGGTGGGGGATCAGTCTAACTACAACGATTCTCAACGGTGGCTAACTTGTGCAAATGTCTTAGTGCTGTAGGAATGATAATTTTACTACCTGAAAAAATGGAGCGGGAAGGCTGACGTGGAATACAGGGAAGTTTGGAACTTTTTCCAGCCCTGCTTGGTGGGAAAAAAAATCTAACGGAGTAGGTTCTCTTGAAGACCAACACAGGTCCAGGGGCCGTGAAGAAAAGTTATCACTTGCGAACTCGAAGTGAGAGATATGGCACTCCGAGATTCTTCCACGTAGATCGACGAGGAAGTGATTATAGCAGCGGGCGTTTGCCTGGATGTGTGCTGGGGACTTGGCGTATGTGATATTTCACCTGATGACATGAGCTCGTAGTCTGTCGATTAGACATAGTATTCCATCAGACATGGTAGAAGTCACTTTCTTTGGTGAAGGAGCAGATTTCTTAAGCGTCTTCCTAACAATTAACCTCTTCACGCTTCCCAGGGTCATAGTGGGGATTCACCTCATGCACACACTAGCATGAATTGGATAACAAGCATGTAGCACACGGCCTATTACTAAGACTACTTGATCACCATGACCAACAAAGTTCGAGAATGTCCAACGTGCAACACTTAAAAGTAGGTGCAGCGAATCGGTGGCGTCGTAACACAGATCTCACACAAAGCCATGAAAATTAAAGAATTACACTTCTACTAAAATGCCTGGAACAGCACAGAAACGAAGCACAAATGTAGAAATCATCAACACTGGGCGATGCTAGTACGTACTATAAAAAAGCGAAAATACATGATAACAGGTCTAAACAGGCGATTGTCTGACAATAAAGACGGCCGCCAATCTGCGCAAGTGCGTCACGGGGGCCTGGATCCGGCTAGCATGGGTACGTTGGTATGATAGAAACGAGGATTTTGGCCGTCACAAATATTCATCCTAAAGCAGACAATAATGCAAAAATTTTAATTGGGGAGCTATATTTTGGGACAAAAATGGCAGAAGAGACTAATCGAAGCCAACCATGCTTAAAATTTGTAAATACATTTTTTTAACAATTTATTTTTACATTTTATTATTAATTTATTGTTTCATTTGGTTTTATTTACTGTATTTCTAAAATGACCATTGACTGTTGGTTAAATGGTGTCGATGTAAATACTGCCGCCTTTGCTGACGACATAGTCCTCCTGGCACCCAGCAGACTAACTTCAGTTTCTGCTCGATAAGACTCGTGTACCTAACATAATGACAAAGGTCTTACCTTTAATGCCAACAAATTGGTTGTTTTGGGTAATGTTTGGGAGGGTGATGTCGATCAGCTCCTCTGCTAATGAATAACTATGCATTGCCGTGGGTGGCAAACTTTAGTTATCTTGGAGAGCAGCTAACAGACGACGGCAACTTTTGAGAAAGGTTATAGTGAGTTCTGCAGAGCAGCTAACATGGTGCTACACACCTTTAGCTTCATATCTGATGAATGCAAACTTCAGCGTCTCAAGGCCCGTGCTGCTGGACGTAACAGCATTGCAAGCATGTTTAGACTACCGGAAAGCCACATGAAGGAACTTGCCATCGTTATCATGGAGCTATTAAAAGGTTTCAACACGCACTTTGCCTATGTCACAACCACAAAGTCTGCCGTGATGGCCACATATTCACGCTTGACCTTCCAGCGCTTATGAAGCAGGCTGCTATGTGGGGAACAATTCTTGCCTCGGACAATCAGCAGGTGAAGATGTGCAGGTATTGTCCCGAAGGCTGAGGCTTTGTTTAGTGAGGAATGGTTGCAAAGGACATCTTGGTCGTTAGCGCAAAGTTCGGTCACCAACGGACATAAGAATTTTGCGGCAATGAGCCCAAGAACATGGCCAGGGCATGGTAGTACTGCAAGATGCTGAGGACAGTCTGCTGTCCTAAGTACTACCGGTCCTATTCACTTCCCCCCTTGAACTGTGTTGTCCCTCAACTTGTAGAAGTTTTGCTTTTTATTCAATACATTATACCCTGTGTAGGGAACTAATATAAATAACTAAAATAAATTTATTTATATATGTATCAAACAAAATTTAAATACAGTTTACAGAGAACGGAAATTTACTCAGATAATTTGGGAAGTTAGTTAAGCTTTTGTAGTACTTTAGTATAAAAAAAACAAGCCAAGTATCTTAATTACCAAATTGGAGTTAAATCAAAGTGCGAAAAATAATTTGCAAAATTAAACCATAATTTCTTTCCCCACACAATCAATCATTTGGGACATTACCTATTAGAAACAGTTTATTTTGCGTTGGATAGAATGCAAAGTAAACATTTTGTGGCCAGGAGTGAAAAATAATTATGGATAGGAAATTATTGGCATCGGTGTTCAGTTTGTTAACATTGGCATAGGTCTTCTGTTTAATAAAATCAGCATTAGCTATCATTTCGAGATGATCGACATCTGTGATTGATTCAACAAGATAGGTATCGGTGAATAATTCAGTAAAATTGGCAGTGGAGATCGGTTTGGTAACATTGGATTCGCTGGCGATCGATTCGGTATACCAGCCAGTTTCTGACTAAGCGGCTTTGCATTGATTAGACGGGGAAAATGTAATCAGTACACCCTCGGATCCTATTTTTTTTTTTAACAAGTTTGGATGTTTAATACAAGTTTAAAACACGTTTTCGTAATTTCGTCATGTTCCATACTACAAACTTCTGAATGAAGTGAAATATACAAAATTTCTTTAAGACGATGAATAGCTCAACTTGTGTACAGAAAGACCAATACTTTTGTTACAGTAGGCACATAAGAAAATAAGTTATAAAGAAGAAAGTAAACCATTAGTATATACCGTACCCATTATGTGGATATTGAAACCCGTAGCCGGAAACTGCATTATCTGCAGCCGGGTGGGTTTACGCAGACTTGATCAATCTATTGAAATGTTTTATGTATGAAAAACCTTTTCTGTTATATATATTATCGCACAAAATATTAAGGACAGTACGCCAGGTGTAGAATAACTGTAAAAGAGAAATTGTCATATCACATTAAGAACAGTTAAGTCTATAGAGTATAGACAATATATTATTTAACAATAGCCTGCCCATTTAACTTAACACATTCCCAATCCTAACTTTTAGTTCGCATTTTGCAGTTAGTATTTGACAGCAACATGTAAAGTCTGTATAATGTACATAAATGTGTGTTAGGTCTATTCTATTTGCTTAGTTGAACACTAGTGGAAACTTTATTAGTCATTCATATAACAGAAAAAATATGAACTCGTTCTCTCTCCCGTTTTAGATAGAGCCGCCACACCACAGACAAAGAAAAAAACAAGCAAAATGATCTTGAAAACCTTGACCACTGATTAAAATGTGGAAAAAATGAGGGGGAGGGGGGGGGAGCAAGTATTTAATAAATTAAGGAACAAAAAAGTTAAGGAGGATGTGTCGTCAAGAGTGAGCATGGGAGGAGACACCTCACGAGACGAGGGGATGGAGCAAAGTAGATTAAGCAAGTAGATGGAGCAAACAGAACATTAGAACATTAAATGGAAAAGGCAACCTCACTTGTGTTTGCCCCCCCCCCCACCTTATTCTTTAAAGGGGTCTTATCCATTATGCTCGCAGCATCTCCTTCCACTATTCACGTGTCATTATATGTATTGCGAATCATTTTTTTTTTTTTTAGTTTTAACATTCCACAAAGATGGCGTTAGTTTTCTCGTTTTAAGGTTGGCTTAAGACTACATTTAGAAATTGTTTGGTACAGCTGTTGTCAAATCTTATTTATTTATCTACTTAGCCTACATGCAAGGAAAAAAACACCGTATTGGCCTGAACGGAAGACTTTCAATAGGGTCTCCTTTATCAATATCGACACTAATCCAAATAAAGCCTTATGAAGAAAATTTGTCTTGAATTTGGTACAAGATGATACTACAGCTTTGAATGGACAAAAAATATATTTGTGCTAACATAATGAAAATTTAACTGTTTAAACAGCAGTATAAACTTTTTTTAATCAATGAAGGCAGTGTTGTTTAATGAATGGTAATAAGGAAACTAATGAAAAAAAAAAGGGCAAAACTACACTAAACTATCTAAAAAGCCTCAAGGCTCGCAAAACTTGTGTCTCTTGTCGTCAAGTAGTCAATACACTACACTACGCTAACTAGGCCCACATAGACTAGACACAAAAAAAAAAAAAAATTGGCGACACACTTGCGATTCATCTTTTACCTCGTCATCACCCTCTGACAAGTGCAAGGGGGAATTGCCGTCCAATATTTGGGATGGTACATCAACTGTGCGATTTTTCGCAGCGTGCTGCTCAGACTCAGGGGGTGCACCAGGGCCGGTTTCCTCAGATACTTGATTTAGGGACGTGGAACCAGTTTTACTAACTCTTCTCCGTTTATCCATTGAACTATCCAAAGATGAGGAACTGCTGTGTCTTGAACGCTTCCTATATCGACGGGGATGGTCTGGTGTGGGGCTCCTCTCTCCTTCTTCGTAATCACTGACCTGGAATTAAAATAATGAATCATAAAAAACAATGCACTAACAACACTTACCAAATAAATTCGACATTACCACCAAAAAAAATCGATAGAGGTAGAGGTGTGTGATTTTAATATTTTGGGTTCAGATCGATTTTGAGTAAGAACACCTGGATTTAAAAAAATTATCAAGTTTAGCAATTACATTTCAGTAAACTAATGTTACCCCAATAGTCCCGACCTTTAAAATAAACTTTGAATTGTCTTAATTTATTAGACAAAACTACATTTTGGTACTAACACAAAGTTAGAAAGCAAACTTCCATCTCCCAAACCCCTTCTGAATAGCACCATCCTTAGATTTTATTTAGTGAAATTAACTTCATACATTGGAAAAGTTTGGCCAATTATTAGAGCTTAGTTAACTGTGAAACGTACACTGGAGTCTAAAACGAAATCTTGTTGTTGTAATCTTAGAGCAATAAAATTTTTGACTAAAGTTAATGTTTTACTTGATTCAAATTTTTATGTTAAACTTTATTAA
>JAHWFP010246276.1:0-21299 GCA_023313725.1 Lithobius niger | reverse complement strand
CGAATGAAAATGAGTGTTTGTTACCAGTGTGCACAAAAATGGGATTGAAGAAACTTTCTAAGCATATGAAGCATGGTCATACAATAAACCAAACCGTGTCAGTTTAGATGATGTAGGCCTAACAGCTAATTTGGCAATAGCAAAAGTAAATATTACAACAAGAAAATTTATATACATAAAATTCCCCAGAAACAAAAATAAAGACGGTGCGACTTTTTGTACGTTCACATTCGTCCCAAAACCAAGACTGGTAGGCTACAAGAGAAGCCGGCTAGTTTCCAAAAAAGATCGGCCTTTGAAGGTAGTGATATCATTCAACTAAGGAAAGGCCGGCAAGTTAATCAATCCTATTAGTCAAGTTCATCGCACCGAATAGCCTAACACTTTGGACGTTAAATAAAAATTTGAAGACTGCTACCGCGAGTAGCAATGTTCTAGTTTTCATTACCGTTCGAACTATTAGTCAGTACTTGGCTAATAGGACTGACCTTGGCAGCCTTTTCCTGGTTTTATGATACCTTCAAAGTTCGACCCTTTTTGGAAACTTGGTGGCTTCTCTTATACCAGTTTTGGTTTCATTTAGTTTAACTGAAATAGTTATTTAGAAAAGAGCCGCCATCACATGTAACTGAAACAATGCTCTTTTGCTGATTAAAAAACAAATTCTCCCAACATGCTTATATGGTCGATGTTACGACATTCCAGGTAGATTCATGAATACCGTCCGGTACACTCAAAATCCTACTTGTTGAATATTAATGCATGTTGGTAGTAAAGTTAGCGTCTGTGCAGGAGCAGTTCATAAGGTAAGAATGGCACCACACATTCAGTATAGATACCAATCCTATCCCCATACATTAGCTTTTGATGCGCTCCCAGCTGCAGCCATGGCGCCAGAAGAGGGACAATTTGCAAGGTAAATCCCATCGGAAAGTCTTAGGTTCTTTTACATACCACAATCGACATGAGCACGAGACACCACAGGGTCCTTTTCTTCTCGAATTGCCAGGGGTGGGTGAGGCTGGACTCGAACCCGGGACCACTGGCACATATTGCCAAAAATGACCTACTGGGCACTCGCATCCAACGTCTGGGTTTCAGTCCACAATAGCATGTTTAATTGCTCCCACTGTTCGGTATAGATAGAAATCCTACAATCTCGGGTTGAATGTATAGGCTACAGTGTTTCTAATCTGTGCCTGCCACTTGGAAAATTCGTATTTCTTTCAGATTTTAACAAATTGACAATGAAAAAGTTAATGTGCGATCGTCACTACTAATTGCAAATGGCCGCCATCTTGAAATCAGGCTGCCATTTTGAAAATTACTCTATTATCATCAGATTTCCTTCAAATTTAGAAAGTACACGATACAATTTACTTATACCAGTGAAACAATGAATATTCTGTCATCACTAGTAATCTCTAATGGCCGCCATCTTCAAATCAGGTGGCCACATTGAAATTATGCTTACTATCGTCGTACGTCCTTCAAATTTAGAAAATAGACGATATAGTTGATACCAGTTGAAACAATGACAATACATGTGCCGTCACCACTAGGAATTTCTAATGGCTGCCATCTTGAAAGCAATGGGCCATTTTGAAATTAAGCTAAAAATCATCTGATTTCCTTCAAATTCCTAGTAGCTGCCATTTTGAAAATATGCTTATTGTTATCCGATTTGTTCAAATTTAGAACATAGACGATATAGTTGATACCACAACTGTTGTTGGTGAAACAGTGAATGCGCCATCATCACTAGTAATCTCCACCGGCCGCCATCTTGAAATCTGGCGGCCATTTTGAAATTATGCTTACCCAATTTCCTTCAAATTTAGAATGTAGACGAAACTGTTGTTACCAATTAAAACAGTAAATGAGCCATCGTCACTAGCAATCTCCAAAAACCATCATCATGAAATCAATTGACCAGTTTGAAATTAGGATTATTGTCATCTGATTTCATTCAAATTTAGAACGTGGATGATACAGTCCCATGTATGCAAAAAGTTCTGGTATGAGGTTACTCGACAAAATCATAGCCAATCAAAATCAAATCAAAATCACATCACTGTATTTTAGCCGGTACAACAAATGAAGGCTTCTATAATTCTTTTTTTTTTTTAAATGCGATTAATTTTAGAATTTCCACTGCACAACCCCTCCTCCCCACCCCATCAACCTTCACCAATGATGTTTGCCACTTGCCAAACGGCAAGGAAAATTCAGCAGTTGACGACTTGGTCTTTAGCGCTACTCCCAAAATGGCGACTTATTAACAAACCACAATGCTTAAAGGGCAATTACATCCATTTTGACATGCACGTGTTACTTTTGGACCAATTAAACAATAACTAAACACAAGAATTGCGGTAAGAATACGTTACGTACGTCCGATACAACAATATAATTACTGCAACACCAAAACACGAGACGGGGGCCGCCATTGTTTTGCTGGAACGCGCAGAAATTAATGACGACAGATGGTAGCCATCGATTTCGACACGCAGCCGAATGAGATAGCTCTGTTGAGTGTGAGAGCTCAAGCGACCGACGGCCTTAACTGGCCAATAAAACTGTCGGCCAGGTAAGGCCGTCGGTCGCTTGAGCTCTCACACCCAATAGAGCTATCTCATTCGGCTGCGTGTCGAAATCGATGGCTACCATCTGTCGGCATTAATTTCTGCGCGTTCCAGCAAAACAATGGCGGCCCCCGTCTCGTGTTTTGGTGTTGCAGTAATTATATTGTTGTATCGGACGTACGTAACGTATTCTTACCGCAATTCTTGTGTTTAGTTATTGTTTAAGTGGTCCAAAATTATCACGTGCATGTCAATATGGATGTAATTGCCCTTTAAACTGTCATATCTCGGGAACCGTATTAGCTATAAACAAGAGGTTTGCAGCGTTGCATGCAGAATTACGAGAGATGTCCAATCAAGTGTGTAATACTGTTATTAGTCTCTTCGGCTGAAAGGCAGATTAATGTGCATACAACATTTAAGCATGCAACAGCACGACTGCTAAATGTATCTATATGGTGAGGAGGTAATGGGCAATGGCGAGTGAATTTTAATGTCTATTGGCCAAATGGCGAGTGCCACAGTTCTAATTCGTGAAGCTTGCCTCCCCCCCCCCCTCCCATCATTCATTACGATACCAAAACTCAAAACAGAAGTCATAACAGCAACAATTCCACAAATCGGAGTAGTGTTTTGACTACTGACACGTTTTTAATTAAATTTTTCCCCACTCCATGCCGCAAGTACCTCAGACCCCGGCACCTTCCCACCCACCCCCCACCCCGATCAAACGCCCCCCTCCGTCTCTTTAAATATTCCGTCTGACTCAATGCCAATCCCCACAGCTTCATCTGTATTCACACATACACACGTGTTTGCAATCAACAACCCCCACAGCTCACAAACAGCCCTCAACGAAGCACTAACAAGCATCTAATAGCCATCCATTGGATGCCAGACTTACAATCGGTGATCACCTATTCAGCCTAAAAGCCAATGAAGATCGCACTTGTTTTTGATTGTATGTTTGTGGGGGGAGGAGGAGGAGGGGTACTTTCACCTCCACCACCTAAATAAACGCAAGGCGCACTTTTCTCCATCTGATGTCCATGCAAAAATCGACTTACAGGGCTACAGTTTAGTTACCTGGATAGGAAATCCCTCCAAATCGGACGTCTACGATCCTCTTAGCTCCATAGATGCTTTAGTTTTCCGAAAAATTCGAGCCGCAGCGATACATTCGTTTCTTTCAGCCATCATTGACACCAAACGCAACACAGACCACCGACCGCCGATCAAGGCACGTTGCTATTGATTGCCGTTAGAGGGCGAGGCCCATTGGCGTCACACTGACTGGCGCTGGTGACTAGGGCTTCGGTCATGTCCAACAACGATCTAGTAAATTATAATGGGTTTTGTTTTTGGTTTTAGCACTTTTAGTCACTGAAAGAAAAAAGAAACATTTTCATTTTAAGAATTAGATCTACAAAGTATAAAGGCCCACTGAGGTAAACAACACGTTTTCTTCAACGCGTTGAGCATACCACTGATGTCTATAACAGCCCCAGTACTTTGGTCATTGGTCGTAGCTTAGTTCCTCTTTCAGCAACATGCTGCCAAATGACTAAAAACTTGATCCCACTAACAACTCCGAACCAGTGAAATATAAGCTAACCTGAAGTAATTCAACGTAAATCCTTATAATAAAAGTATAAGAGTCTAACCCATCATTTTGACAGGAAAGTGGAGCAAATTGAGAGCCTTAAATCCCAGTACAAGCAATGCTATTTTCCCAAAGATGGCACACAACCTGCCGCACAGGGTACCACTTTTCGTCGAGAGCCGAATAAAGTCAACTAGAAAATTTGGGGAAGTGTTGTTAGGGCCATTGTTGAGGCTGACGCATTTTATGTACGGTGCCATATCAGTCTTTTGGCGAATTAGTTTCTTTTTCACATATTAAAGAGGAATTTTTTAAGCCTTATAACATGTTAGTAAACACGCATAACTAAATTCGTTGGGGGGGGGGGGGGGTTAAATTCACCATTAAAAACATACATGCAAAATCTACTTATACTGGTGTCTAGGATATCTGACAAAATCACCGTCATCCAAAGAATTTGCTTGACGTGTAGACGGGAAACCAGAAGCATAAAATAGCTGGAAAATACTGTAAAATGCCCCTCTATGCAGAAAATAGCATAAAACGCTTCAGCTTCCGAGGCCCAACCCTGATGGGGAAGCTTACAGCACTTCCCCAGACAAAACTGCTTGATTTGTTGGGTCGCTTCAAAAGTACTCGTGTTAATATGTTTAGTTTATCCCATTTGCACTATTCCATTAAATTTCGGTATCTGTCTGATATAGGAATCGGTAGCATTATCCGTATGATAGACTATCCCCTCTTTATCTTTATTAATCATTTAACTCTAACAGCACCAAGCATCCATTTCAATCATTAGTAGCTTCAATTTGCAACCGTTTCTGCATTAGCAGACAACACTGGCAGCCGTGCCAGCTTAGCGCACTTTGGCCTTGGTCCAGACTGAGCTATCCAGATTGACCCCTCTCATAAGTGGTCGTCAGCCAAACAAGTCATTTCTGCCCTATATCCAAACCTGAGTGCTCCCTTTTTCAGCACTATCGATCTTCAAGTACTCTACACCTCATAGATCAGACCAACCACCCTCTATTACTCTTGATCAAACCAAATCTTGGATACCATATCCAAGTATGGAGCCCCAAACTAATTAAAGACCTGAATGAAGCTCTTTGGGGCTATACAGAAGTGTGCCCCAAGACTCCGGGTCCTCCCGTATGAAGTAAGGCTCAGGGAACTTGGCATTATGAGCACGACTGGCCACTGTGTGAGAGGTCCACGTGACACTTCCATTCTTAGTAGAATTGATAGTACAAAGACATAAGCATACTTTACCTTGGCACTCTCAGGCACAGCCTCAAGCTTCAGTGCACAGCGCGTGAACACTAACATCTTGCAGATATCTTCAATAAGTCTATTGAGTCAGAGACTGTTCCACTTGACTGGAAGGAAGCTGTTGTGATCCCCATTTTCAAATCTGCATCCAGAAATGATCCGTTAATCTATCGCCCTATCTCACTCACTTCTATCTTGTGCAAGCTCTTGGAACATATTATCGTTAGTCAGATGATGAAATTTCTCATTGCAAACAACTTACTCTCTCGTAGGCAATTTGGTTTTAGACCTGTCTATGTCGGGTGTTCCACAGGGATCAGTGGCGGGACCAATCCTCTTTTTGATCTGTATTAATGATATGTTTGATGAACTTGAATTTGATGGTTACTTGTTTGCAGACGACAACTATGTGTTACGCAAGATCGCCAGTAGTATGGATTGGATACAATCCAACGGGATCTCACCAGAATCAGTGACTGGTGTGAAACATGGGCCATGCAGGTACAGCCAGCCAAAACTGTCTATGTAACGTTTCACTAGAAGCCAGTCTCTGATCTCTGCTGACTACACTATCTGTGGCCAGCCACTTACAAGAAGCCATTCAATGAAATGTTTGGGGGTGACTGTACAAGCTGACCTAAGATGGGACTCTCATATCAACAATATCATTGGCAAGGCTTCCCATCGACTGAGATTTCTTAGACGTATCCTTTGGGATTTCACATGTGACACGAAGAAGTCTGCTTATCTTGCAATGGTTAGATCACTTCTGGAGTATGCAGCAGCAGCATCGGACCCATGGGCAAGGGATCACATTGATAAGTTGGAAATGGTCCAGAGACGGGCCGTAAGATTCATTACTGGCAATTACAGAAACGACGTCTGTATTACTGACTTGATGTGGGATCTGGATCTTTCAACTCTTAGCCAGAGGAGGTGGGAGCACCGCCTTGGACTTTTATACAAAATCAAACATGGTCTCACTTTCATCGATTCTGATACGTTTTGTCAGGCTCTAGATTTCATTTCTAAAAATGACCACTCCCAGAAGATCAAACGATATCAGTGTAGCACTGACTACTTCAAGTGTTCTTTTTATCCAAGAACTGTTGTGGATTGGAATTCCCTACCTCCTTGTGTAGCGGAAGCATCAACATTGGCTGCTTTTTCTACAAGTGCAGGGGTCTGCGGCAAAAGCCTAACTGTAGCCATAATCCGTAACATTTATGTTTTATTTGTGTTTTTTTTTTTTTAGGGATTTTTATGTTTATATACACTGTAATGTCCACATGTGGGTGCTGTGTATCATCATTACTTTACTTTATTTTACTTTAACATTTGGAAGCACTTCTTCTCATACCGTTTGAATGACTACTGGAACAAGGTACAGGGTGTGGTAGAGCCAGACACCCGTGTAGGTTCAGAGGGCTAGAGTTAAGGTGGAATTGAGTTCCCTTCATTGCAATAGGTCGGGAATTCCCGGCAGACTTCTTGCGTCTTTGACAAGAACGTTCAGAAGATGGGGGAAACCAGGTTGCTGATGTCCAATTTGGAGCGATTAGAAGAAGAGTCCTTGAGTTTCCCTTACTTTTCCGAGGGCTTGAGGTAGAAGCTTGAACGGTGGGAAGAAGTAACCATACAAGAATTGTCAGGGAAATGTCTGTGCGTCCACTGGCCATGCTTGATAGTCGGGGACTGTCGGATTCACGGATTGGTTGGTTTCGTAATTAATCTTTTGATGAGTCATTGAGGTTTGTTGGAGATTGAAGAGCTATGTCTCTCAAAAGAAGGGATAAGTCGAAAAGGGCTTTCGTGAGCCAATTCGAGTGAAGTGTAACGAAGCAGGCTTTCTTGAAGACCTGGTGAATCAGGAGCGAAAGGTGCTTTATTTCATCCTGGCTTGGTTCCAATAAAAGTTTCTCACAGAGTGCATTGGCGGCAAGGTTGAGGATGTCGGGTTGGAGAGCGGCCCGAAGTCCTAAGCAAAGTAATTTGTTGTTGTCTTTCAGAAAGAAGGATGGCACCTCAGCTTTCCTTGGTATTTTGAGGGCTGTGCCGAAATCTGTTTTCGTGTCAACAGTGAGAAATACTGACTGAGTGTAGGTGTCATTACAAGGATTCGCAGAGTCGTCGCTTTCAAACGGCTTGAAGAACCACGGTTGGCAGCCAGGGCGAGGCGGAGGAGGTTCCTTGTCAAGTTCCAAGGGTTCACCCTTTCCAAGAAGAGTGGCGCCGTTTCGTAGAAGTGTTGTCAGGAGCGTTATAAACTGACTTGGAACTGTACATTGTTTGATGTTCCGGTCTCGAAGGCCGAAGGCCGAAGCCAAAGCCGGTTGACAGCCCCCTATTCTTTGTTAGGGCGGGATCAGAGGAAGACGGCTTGAAGAGGATACAGTATGGGATGGTGTTTTCTATGGTTTTGAGCAGATCCAAAAGGGGAATGGCAGAGGGGTCATCCTGTCGCAAAAGCTGACCTCAAAACGAGCGTGTCGTGAGCTTTCCCTATCTTCAGCATCATTGTGATAGTCGAGGTAGGAAGACGAAAGGGTCAGATCATCACGAGAGTTGTGGCTGAGATTCCATTGTAGTGTGGAAGCTGACTCCAGGACGCTATCGCCGGCAAGAAAAAGAGCTTGAGTAGTGGATTGCAGACAGCGAGGGAGCGGGTGTTGTGGTCGGTGAAAGGGCGAGTGCTGGCCGCTGGGCCAGGAAACTTCATCGTATGACGGAGAGCTGCAGTGTTTCTTTGCAGGTGACTGGTGTGTCAAAAGGGTGACTTTGCGAGCAGATTAATTTGATGTGGCTATGCCCCATTCGGATGTGTACAACTGCAGGGAAAGGGATGCTGACACCGGAGGTAGTTGCGGATTCTGCTTATAGCGGAATACACGGATGGCATGACGTATTAAGTTTGACGTATTCTGCTTCACTGATCGAAGGCTATCCCGTAGGGCTTGTATAAGTCAGAAGCTGAGGCCGTGGTCTGTGCACGTTGGCTCAGGGAATAGGTGGAAGTGTTAACTGTACTGCCGGTGGGAGCTGGAGCAGGAACGGTCGACGGGCAACGTGAATGGAGTGAAAGTTTTTTTCCTGAACTTGAAGCAGAGCCGGAGTGTGACGGCAAGGTCGGGGTCTGCTTTGGGCTCCCGTAGCAGGGTTTGGTCGACAGTCCAAAAGTTCCGGGAACTGGGGGCAAAAGGCCAACGACAGCGTCAGGGTGAGAAGCAGATGGGCTGGTGGGCAAAGCAATGATCTTCTGGGAAGAGACATCCTTCAGTGCGCCTTTAAGTTTTGCTATCGATGTTGTAGGATCTTCGGTTGACGGGAAGAGTCTTGGGTATTCAGCTGAAGAAAGGTCCAGTTGATTGGCGAAAGGTCTTCAAGATGTGTATGCAGGAAAATGAAAGCGTTGTCCACTCCAGTGGCTCACTATAGGAAAAATGACGACCTTTCGTGCCGCGGCGCTTGTATAGGGGGAGTGCGTTGGGGCATACGCAGTTGGGTTATTACCGAGCTAGTCGACTACAATCAACCTAAAAGCCTCTAGGGAAAATCCAGCTTTTGAGGAATGAATGTTAAAATTCACAGGTAATGTAAATTTTTCAACGTGAATTAGAAATGACCTTTTACAGTCGTTAATTTCCTGCAAAACTCCAGCTTTAAATAAGTGTCTGGGCATTTATTCAAGGAAATATGGTCTACGATTTTGTAATTAGTAAAGTTGCATGATGGTTGATCCTTTGAAGGATGGTCGATCTGCTTATTACATCTCTGAAGTAATAATCAGAACAATTTAAGGTTTACCCTCAACAAAAGCAATTCCTTCGCAGTTAGCCGATCTCAAAAATATGTTTTAACTGAACATTGCTTAATTCAGGTGGAGCGCGGTGAAATCTGTTGAATTTGTTTAATCTTTTTTGGAACCCAGTCACAGAGGTGGCATTAACAAAATCAGCAGGCAAGTCGTCCCAAGCCACCACCACGCAACTAGCATAGAAAAACTACCAGCAATCTAATATAGCTCCAGCAACTGACAATTAAAATTGTGGCCTGTTGTTAAAGATGCTCCACGAAGCATGAAGAAGTTTGTTAAGTCAAAATTAACCTTCTTATGAACGATTAAAACAGTTAATATTAAACTGGTGTTGAGGCGTCGCAGCTCAAGGGAATACAGTTTGGTTTGCTAAAACATTTCTGAACCCCCCCCCAAAAAAAATATTAATAATATATTTAAGCAAGTGTGGGGACCCCCACCTGGCTCGCACATTCCAGGAAGAGGTCCGATGTACACCTTGTTAATCTTGATTAAAGTGCGAGGGCTACCGGATATGAAACAACGCCTAATTAAAGCCAAAAGTTGGTTTGATAATTTTACAAAAATAAAGTTTTTGCCCCAAAGTCCTGTGACGTAGGTGACGATCACCACCTAGTCCTTGGGTCAGATGTTTCTGTTTCAAAACCACACAGAAAGAATGAAAATCAAAATACAGGGGTAAAAAAAATCACCCAGTTGTATCTATATAACTTGATGAACCCACTGATGTATGAAACATTTTTGTAGGATAAAATTAATTCAAGTGTCACTTACTGTTCTGCAAAACAAGCCAGTCCAAAGGCAATACAATATATCACATACTTTTATATATCAAAGACCACAAAAATACTGTACACGATTTTCGTTTTGCAATTATCTTACACAAACAGTAACCAAAGGCAGGTTCGATTTGTTAATAATGAGGGTACTTACAAAGCTGCGAGACAATACACAGCTCAGTATCATACAGAGGTTACAATATTTCTATGCAGCACAATTACTCCTAAAACAGAATGTTACGTGTGTACATTCTGTACATTCAAGGATGGCTATTCCTGAACGGAGTCGTGATCTTACTAGTTTTGCAAAAGTAACCTACACTTCGTTCAGGGAAAGGAAAACATACCTTCAAAAGAATAAACAACTGAATAATAGCATAAAATGCAAAACGAAGGCAGCCCGGACAAAGTGCTTCATGAACCGCATCCACCCCTTGGGCTGTAGTTGGCAAAATTAACACATTTTCACTGAAATTGAGTTTTTTGCTTTGAGCAAGGATGCCAGCAACGAGCAAGTTCGAGTACAAGTTGTATACTACTTGTCTCAGCTCGAATTTTGGATCGGTCAGTTGCCGACATTTGCGGTATCGGATCGGTTCGGCAACGTTAGCAGAAACGTCGATAACTCTGGAACCGTTCGAGATTACGACATGCGGTTCGCGGCGTTTTGCTCAGGAAATCACTGGGTATCTTCGCAGCTATCTTTTAACTGTGGGTTACTATTTAAACATTTTTTATTTTAATAATTATTGGAATTTTGCAGAAAACTACAGCGGTGAAGGATATCGGTACCAGTATTTACCGAATTTTTAAAACCAGTTCGGTATCGGATCAGTAAAGTTGGTGACGGTGCAAGTCTTACTGATTACATTTCATTTTGTTTAGAAAGAATTCGCATCGGCAACGTGTCAGCAACTTATTTATACAAAAAAAGTAAGTGTATAAAAGCAAAAAAAGTACTGTAAGGCCATTAAAAAAAGGCAGTTGTTTCTCGCTAAAAAATAATTTTTTTACGTAGGGCCAGGCGACTTTTTTTTCCTGATTTTTTTCCCTCCCTCCTTCATGCTTGCTCAAGAAAGAGCAGTGCAATAAAGAACATGAATGTCATCAGAAAGTGCAAACTACATTAAAGCTTCCCTTTTTTATAAGCTCACCTTTTGGACGTAATACATTTTACTATAACTTTGCTTTTGCTGTAACAAGCAAAGCGATACAGCTAGCAAAGATGTGGGGAAAATAAAGGTTCGTGCGGAGACTTTCAGGCAGTGAGGCAGTGCCCGAGAAACAGATTTTTTTTTCTTTTAAGTGGCCTAATCTATCAAAATTAGAGTAGTAGCACATAAATCCAGTGCTTTTCTGTTTTTTTCTTGAGAAGGGAGGGACGAATGCTCCTGTGTAGGTTGTTTATTTGTTTATTAGTCTGCTGCGACGCCAATTTTAGTTTCCACAGTCTGTGGAATATTTCCCATGCGTTGACACCAGGAGGTATGCAGGTCAATAATGGGGGCTATGGGTGATCTGGATTATATAATGCGTATGTTTTAGTTTACAAGCCGAACATAAAACAATGAAGAGAGTTTCCAAAATTCAGAATAACTAAAACAGTTAAAAATCTATGACTTCTTTTTATTAAAACAATATTACACTTACAATGTTAAGTTGTAAGTGCTAACTTCTCCATTGTAGCATCTGGAAAATTTTAAATATTTAATTATATTAAAGCTGTTATGCAGCTTTCAAATTCAGTGAGCTTTTTATTTTTTTAAGGCACATCACAATAATAATAAGCCTTTAAGTATACTGTGTATATACAAGCTAAGTCCCATGGAATAAAGCAAGAAATGCCATGATCGCGTACATCAACAACATAAAAAATAGTTCCAACACTCTAATAAAGCAAACAGCCATTCAAGTTATGGACAGCTTTGATATTTTCAAAAATATTAATCAATTTTGTAGATTTTTTTCGTAATTTATAGAAGTTACATTCTTGTGCTGCAACCACGTACAAACACAGCCTTATTAAAAGTTTTAAATTAATGCCTTCTATAGATGAGTGAGGTTAAAACAAGAGACATAAATTGAATTAAAACTCGGAGGACTCGCAGGGCTTTACCTTCTTAGTGTAGGACTGGGGCATATCAAGTAAAATAGTTGTGCTGGAATAATGTGGGATTGATATGACAAACATTACAGGTGTAATACAAAATGGAACTACAGTGCAAAATAACAAGGCAAATTTATAGGGCTGCTCTGAAATCATTCTTTTTTCATCCACTACTGATATTGGAACGCACAGGGTGTTTAATGATACTTTGCACTTCACAATTAAAGCAATGGTTAGTTGCGCTGTTAGATGAATAAAAACAGAATTCATCTGGGGATCAAAGACAAAACTTTGCTGAAAGCAAAGAAATAATTATGCCGGTAAGTGTTACACAGCCGCAAATAAAATCGTATTTATATCGGATAAGTTTTAAGTACGGTATGGATGAAAACGGATCATGCTGATCAGAATATAGGGCTGTTTGCTGTGAGTGGGTATCAAAACGGCCCTAAAAATGTATGCAAACCAAATTGGTTACCTGTTACAATAATAACTTCTAAAGATTTTCGCTCAATAAAACCGAAAAATTGGTTAGGTAAAATTTGTATTCATAAATGACTTTCGCTATGCCAAAACTAAAAAAAAGTATTACCGTAAATCCTCTATTTGTAGCCCAGGCTACTGGTTAAAAATCATGCCATTTTGACCCGGTTGCAATTAGAGACCCGGACAACTCGAGACTGGATACTGGAAATTTAGAAAGGAAATTTACGGGATCAATACATGTAGAACATGTGTCTGACATTAAAAATGGTAAATAATATTGCGTGAAAGCTTTTACTATTATGCTTTAATAAACCTAAACACGACAGCAACCATTAATAAGAAGTTTTCAAAATAAAGCCATTTTCACCTGGCTACAATTAGACACCGGCTACTACTAATTCTAGAATGGGAAGACACCTGGCTACAATTAGAAACCGGCTACAATTGAGGACCCGGCCACAAATAAGAGGAAATACGGTACCAACATATTTAGTTTACACTCGTACGACAAAGATTGAAATAAATAAAAGAGTTTTCCCACTTGAGGGACTTTGCATCATAGTAACTTGTTAATAAAGAGCAAGTACTAGGGATGTGCGATACTCGAAAAATTCGAACTGAGTGTATGAAACTTGTACTCGAACTCGGCTCGCTGCTCGTGTCCATACTCGAAAAACTTGAATCCGGCGAAAATGCGATAACTTCGCTAATTTTTGACCGATTTTGCCACCCCAATATTTCAAATCGATCATCTCGGCGAGAGCTTTCCGGAGATTAAAAGTCAATAACCGAAACCACTTTCAAGTTATGTCCTTAAAACTGGAAAACCATGACCAACACAGTCTGCTAAGGACCATCTTTGTTCTTATTATTTTAACAAATTAAAGAGAAACTTGCAAACAAAATATTTCCATCAAATACTCGAACTCAGCTCGATACTTGATTCTTCAAATGCAAACTCGGCTTGACTCGAATTAAAATTTTTCTACTCGCACATCCCTAGCAAGTCCCAAATTACAATAAACAATACGTTGTTTTCAGAAAATATGTTTGGTTCACCACATGCCTGTAAAGTAATGGTAATGACTGGCTTTGGAATACTACAATCATACTGAAGGTAGTTATATTTTGTGTCTAACCGTAATCTTTGTGGCATTAATTAAAGAACGACATAAATTTGATTCTTCCATTCATTGAGAGGAATTGTAAAAATGGCCTTTTCGGCCCTGTTACTTTGGTTTGTAGACTGACTTCTTGCTCCACTTTACGCAACACCAGAAACTAAAACAAGAAATTAAAACAAAAACGTTCAACTTGTAAAGTTTAGGACTAAAAACACGCACAATTTCACAAAGGAGAATACCATACCAGTATTCCTTGCGAATTTTCGACAGACTGGGAACGTCTGTCCTCATCAGGCACTACTACACTCTTGAAAACTGTTGTTTACATTCTCTTCCTCTTTATCTTTTGAACTCGGCGTTCCAAAATGGTGTGGCCTCCGGTACTTGTTAGGCTTACTATTTTGGAACGCCGAGTTCAAAAGATAAAGATAAAGAGAATGTAAACAACAGTTTTCAAGAGTGTAGTGGTGCCTGATGAGGACAGACGTTCCCAGTCTGTCGAAAATTCGCACGAAATACTGGTATGGCATTCTCCTTTCTGAAATTGTGCGTGTTTTTAGTCCTAAACTTCACAAGTGAGATGGATTTTGAGAGGAAAAACCGCTATGGAATTTTCAAAAAAGTCCAACTAGCGGACAGGCGGATGGCGCGTGTCATCGTAAGTTCTTTAGTAAACTTAAGGAGCGGACACCATCCATAGGACGGGCTCTGGAAAGTGTGTGAAGTGGGCAGACGGATGATGAGTGTCCTTACGATCAGAAGAGGTAAAGAGTGGATACCGTTCGGATAACGGATCATGAAAATAATTTCTGGTGCTGCGTAAAGTGGAGCAGGAAGTTGAGTTATTACTTCCATTCATTAATAGCAACACAAGCTTCTTAATGAAAACACAAAAAGAGGAATGCAGTGTTTATAAAGACATATTAATAACCATCACGGCTGTACCGATCCATAATAACTGATTCTGAGCTAGTATTAATGTAGTGAGCATTTAATGAAGATTTCCAATTTTTGGTACAGTTTTTTGCTAACAGAAAGACCACCAAATTCAACACCATCTGGCTAGGTAAATAACTATGTCACCTCTTAGATTGCTAGAAAATATTTTGCATCTCACTTGTATCTTGTGGTGTTGAAGATTATTGAACTTTCATGAACAAATCTTCAGTTCCTGACTATACTGGAAATTCCAACTGCAAACATTTTCTGTTACCCGAATCTGTACAACCGTAATTATCATGTACAGTAAATATGATTTTGAAGTATGTAGAAGTCTCACATAAACTTGTATAAAAACTTTAAAATCTCCTTTAAACAATGTATTATTATTATTAACATGATTTTATTCAAACTCCATCAACCATTTCACACACTGTTCGCCAGGTAGATTTCATTTTGGAGTTCTGGCTGATGAATCAAATCCTGGCAATATGCAAAAACCGTTTCGTGTCACTTGGAAGCATCACACTTCACTACTAGTCACGGTTCCTTTTACTGTATGTCGTAACTACTGGCGACCTTCTATGGAAGCTGGCAATATGAAGTGTTGCAGTCTGATATAAGTTAGCCGTGTAGGTAGACGATGATGCACTAGCACTGCATTGTTTGGTCCTTTTGATAACTATACTTACTACAACACTTTACGACATGCTATGATGACGCAAGACAACGCTGAAGTAAAAGTGTATGGCAGCCATCGCAAACTCTAACTGGTTTAGCTGATGAAGGCAGTGGCATTGTGTTGTCCGAACAATTATGACAGAATATTTCGCCACAGTGGCGGCAGTGATGCTGCAACAGAAATTTAATTAATGAAAGAATTCCATTCAAATTAATATTTACACAATAGCATGGAAAATTTACGTGGCTCGTTACCTTTCTTCTAGCTATGGAGAATTCTTTTTTACAGTGGCAGCATCTACTGGCATCTTTATCTGATAACCACACAGCCTCTTTTTGGACACGAGAGGCTTCTTTTAAATCTTCCATTTTCAATTTAGACCTTAGGAAACACGTAAACAGTTAACAAATAAACACATAGTGAAGCTGAATAACAGCTTACATTGATGATTCATACAATTTAGGAAAAACTTTTACTACATACTTACGACTGTCACTGCAATAACACTTTTATGAAAGTACCTTAATAACGTATAAATTGAACATCATCATGAAACACATCACACACAAAAATAACTACAATCATTATCGAAAATGGATTTGCAACAAGGCCTGGGTGTAGGGCCCCAGGATTTTAGCCTGTCCCTGGAGCCCAGTCTTCAATAATTATAAGCACCAGTTATTGAAACCAAAGGAAAAGACTAAAATTGCAGGGCCTGCACCTGCTTAATTTTAGATGTTATTGCCTAACCGAAAATATATACTACTGTACCTATTTTTTATAGCGATTCCCTCCTTTTGAGCTAATATTCCCCTAGAAGCTTGAAAGTTGGCTTCCAAACCGGGCTTGTACTACTGCGCATGCGCAGGGATGGGCTGGCTATATATACTCGGCGCAGCCGTCCGATGGCACTATTTTTCCTCACCATAACGTAGACAATGGAGGGGATGCCTGGGTGGGAGTTAAGGTAATGTATGTAATGTATGTTTGGTTAGGCATTAAATCTAAAATTAAGCAGGTGCAGGCCCTGCAATTTTCGTCTTTTTGTAGCCGACGATAATATACATTACCTGTTTTTTATAGCGGACTTTGTAAACCGGAGGAGGGCTAGGTTCGCTGTCCCCTCGCGTACAAGCCGGCATCCCCGGGAACTAGTCCCTGGCAAAGACAACCCTGAGTCCTAGACCAATTTCACTAAAAGCCGAAACTATTTGCGGGTTGAGGAGCGATTCGCTGTTTCGGAAGAGGTTACATCCTAAGTGAGGTCACGCAATGCAGAAAAACGTTATAATTTAATAAAGGTTAACAGAAGCAGAAGAAGGAACCGCAAGCAGGGGTCTTTTAACACCATTGGGTACAAGATAGGAAATCAGATAAAATTCCGAAATCGCCTACCTTATTGGGAATGATAGTGCTCCTAAGTGTGAAGCGGACAGGCGGATGTCGCGTGTCGTCCTAAGTTCGTTAGTAAACTTGAGGAGCGGACACCGTCCATGGGACGGGCTCTGGAAAGTGTGAAGTGGGCAGGCGGATGATGATTGTCCTTATGATCAGAAGACGTGAAGAGTGGATACTGTCCGGATGACGAATCGTGGAAAATGAGAATGTGTATGGCGAGCGCATGACATGGCGAACTCGTAGCGGATGTGAGGAGCGGACACCGTGGTAAACCGCAAATGTGGAACAGAGTTTCGAAGTTGAATCAAGAAGAAGGCAGCTGATTGGTGCAGGACGAGGATCGAAAAGAATGATTTGCTGGTTGTTGAATGCTAGACACTTTATAAAAGGGTGAAGGTATGGTTTCATAAAGCTGAAATTGTGAGGATAAGGTCCTAACAGGGAGGCGAGGATCATGATTGTATCGTCCCCACATGGGAGGCGGATGAAGCGGAATCCATGCTGAAGATCGTTGTGTTGAGGAGCAAGAGACAGAGGGGAATGTCGTTTAGGGAAGGACATGGAAACCTAGTGCTACGCCTGTGGCCTTGGAAGAAGGATCTTGAAGTGGCAACCAGGAAGCGGATGAAGAGATTGGTGAGGTGGACGTACGGGAAGTGGTGTGTAGTTGTTTGCAGTGTGTGCAGATGGTAGCACAAACATACTGCTGAAAGTGATGAAGACCAGGTTGCATGTAGTTGAGGATGCATTAACGCGAAGACTGTGCAAAACGCATGAGATGCAAGAGGGATGGACGCCAAGCTGTCCGTTGTCACGCTTGGGTTGCCATCTGTTGAACTTGTTTGTTTGTTTTTGTGTTTGAAACACAGTACAATAGCAGCGTCAACTGCGCATCCGCATTTAACTAGAAAGAAAGGTTACAACAAGATAGTGTCTTGTGCGACCGGAGGATGCTTACAACAATTGAAGGCCAGAAGGGTTGGGACGGTATCGGTGAAGGAGCTTCTTGGTAAAGCGCAGCTAGGGAAGGCGATGAAGGTATGTCCACAGGACGAGGAAGAAGCGGTTTTACAGATTGTGGCAGAAGATGGGGCAAGTCTTAGACATCGAATGTGGGAACGGGCACAGTAGTAGGCCCTCCAAGTTGGAGATGCAGGAATCGACGAAACCCAGGCATTGCATGCACGGAATAGAGCATAGTGCACACGAAAGGAATGACAACGACAGTTTATCAGTTCGAGCTCATGGGAGTATGTATCGTTGACAGCACGGAGGAGAGTCTTCATGGACATAACGCAGGTAAAAAGCGGATGGTCGTCCTGGAGGAGGTTGCTTGTAAAATGTAGGGGATGTGGCCTATATTAGATCGGCCGTTGCGAAAAGTACGTCTAGTTTATTCAGACGAAAAGGAGGACAGCAGTGCTGGGAAGATAGCGGATGGATCCTTGTCCGAGGAGAGGATGGATCGGTCCTTCGCACAGCTGCTCCTGAAGCTGGAATGAAGGTGGGCGGGAGCGAAGCTTCAACCGGGAGATCCCTGGAAGCAGAGAGTATCATAGTGGGGATCATCCTAAGATCGAGGATGGGTAGGATGCGTCCTACGGGATGATGAAGCCTGCTGGTGCCGAGGACCAGCAGACCCGAAGAAGAGGATTTTTTTTTTTTGACTTGGAGTTGTACTTAGGCTTGCTTCAGAGCTCGTAATTCTACTCAATGCTTAGCTGCGCGTAGCATCCGCTGTCTTGATTGATGTTGCTTTCGTCGAATGATAGTCCATCGATTTGGCGAGATGGAGACTCAAATACGGCAGTTCCTGTCCGTCACACGCACTGAGGACGAGGATGAGAATGTGGATCGAAGTGATACGTCGTAGAATTTTCGGAAAAACCTAGGCAATTACAAGCCTTGGATGAGGACACATTCCCTCTTTGGTTGGTGTAACTTTGGGTAACATGAACTTCAGATGAAGAAGAGGCGGACATGGTGAACGATGAACAGGACACGAAAACTGTTAAGCGCGCAGCGATATGAATCGCGAGGTGAGTGACTGTAGAGGCACCTGGCGGTGAGACACGGCAGCACTGCGCAGTCAGCGGGTGCAGTAGTGTTATAGGCGGAACCAGTGCTGGTCGAAGAGGTAGAGGTAATATCAGGATAGTTGTGCAGTTGTGTCCTCCTTCCCCCCCCCCCCCCCAATTTTTTTTTTTTACGACGTGTGCAAAATCGTAAAATTCAGGGGATTGTAATGTTTGGGGAGGCGACAAGCCATGAACTGATGAAGAAGGGGATGAGGACATAGTCCTGGTAGATGTCCCTCGTCTATACCTAAGCATCCTAGGACGAAGCCGTTAGTGAAGGATAGGTCCCTATGAAAGGGCACGGAGGAACGAGTCTTCCGAAAAAAGGATGTGTGCTTCTCATGGAAGAGTTGTTGCGTCTGTGAGCAGATGCAAGAGTGGGAACGGTAGAAAGAATTTTTTGTAAACATTGACGAAGGAACAGTGTGGCTATAAAGAGGACCGTCGAGGCAACTTTGAGCCAAAGAGCTTGGTAACATAGGGCCGGCTGTCCGGGTGTCAAACGAAGGTATCCAGGTGGATAGGGAGCAGACGAAGAAGGTGGTGAAGTAGACATGAAGCGTGGAAAGGTTCAGGCATGTGTTGCAATTAACACACAGCGCAGTGCTTAGAGGGATAAGGACCAGGTCGGATGACTACAAAAGGCATGGGACGTAAGGGGAACGAGTCCCAAACCCGCTGCTGGGCCTGTCAGGGTCGCCATCCGAACCGATTGTTGTGTTAATTTGTTGATTCTAACTGTTGCATCGGCAGGCAGGACGGGAGAGGGTGGATTGACTGTAGTAGTAACAAGATGCTGGTGTTCCTAAGGGGAGCAGGCATCTCCCCTTTTGTTTCCAGACCGAGGTCTAGTCGGGGCAAAGGAAGGAAGATTCGAAGGACGTGATATTGGACGTAAGGCTCGTGTGAACAACACACAAAACCAGCCAAGGCCAGAGAAGGCTACAGCTGAACGCCCCAAAGAGAAGAACAGAGGAACGTACCTGTTGAGGATACAGCACAACTGCATAGGATGCAGGTAGAAGAAGGACGAGCAGGTTGCATCGTTGAAACGTTTATGTGAGAAAGGAGGGCTGCGCCGTAGGATGCGCAGATGGTGGCTGCGCGGAGGGATTTGGTTAAACAACAGCATTAAACGCTGGAGGAAAAGGAAGGCGAAAGTCGACAGCAGGTGGTGAAGCAGTCCAATCCAAGAACGCTGCGGAGAGGCAATGCGCATTGCGCAATGCTACGTAGGATGGAGAGGCTAGCTGGCCCTGAGGACCGGTAGTTCTGTGTGGAGAGGATGAATTGGTCCTCTGCCTGTCCGCTCCTAAAGACGGAGCAGAGGTAGCCGGGAGCGAGGCTTCAACTGGGGGATCCAGAAGGTGTGTGGTAGAAGAGTGTATCCTAGCAGAGGCCACCCCGTGGATGGAAGTGCCAGCGGACGTGGGCGGTAGATGATGCGAGGACAGCTGGTCCTGAGGATCGTTGGAGTTCTTGTGTGAAGAGGACGCATTGGTCCTTTGCCTGTTCGTTCCTGAAGATGGAACAGAGGTAGCCGGGAGCGGAGCTACAACCGGGAGATCCAGGTCCTTGGCAGGAGAAGGCATCCTAGGCGAGGCCATCCTTTGGCTGTAGGTGGACAGGATGCAATATGTAGGATGGACAGGGCAGCTGGTCCTAAGGACCGGCAGATCTTGAAGAGGCAGATGTATCCTTGTCTGAGGAGAAGACGGATCAATCCTCCGTCTACCTGCTCCTAAAGTTGGAATAGAGGTGGCCGGGAGCGAAGCTTCAACCGGGACATCCAGAAGATCCTTGACAGTAGAGGGCATCCTAGCAGGAGCATACTTCGAACGAATTCGAGTAGGATGCGTCCTATGGGATAATGATGCTGCGTCCTATAGAATGTGTCCCATAGGATGTGTCCTATGGGACGCGTCCTGAGGGGGGGGGGGGGGAATGAGGCTTAATGGCGCGTCGACAGCTTGGTCATTAGCGTCCTGAGGACCAGCGGATCCGAAGGAGAGGATGGAGTGGGGAGAGCTCAAGGCAGTCACGTCGTCGTGAGCGCCCTAGGAGAAATTATGCCATCGGACGGCTGCACCGAGTATATATAGCCAGCCAATCCATGCCCATGCGCATGCCCATGTACAAGTTCTTGCGCATGCCCATGTACAAGCCCGGCTGGGAAGCCAACTTTCAAGCTTCTAGAGGAATAACTAAATACGGATGCAAACCTATTTACGTTGCCTTTTGGACTTATAAGACTGCCTGAGCGGGGAATCGAACCCAGGACCTTTGAAACCAAAGGCCAAGATCCTACCGCTGAGGCAGACTGGCACGGCCAGTGTTTGTTTATACATGTATATGCACGTGTTAAATGCTGCCTATGGACGTTTCCTTTAAAAAAAAAAAATTTTTAAATAAAAAAAAAAAAAAAAAAAAAA
>JAHWFP010246275.1:2236-18503 GCA_023313725.1 Lithobius niger | reverse complement strand
ATACTTTTGGCTTATAAATATAATAAACTGGCTATAAAACGGTAACATTTGTAAGTAGGTTTGTAAATAAATATTTGGATTTATATTTCATCGCTAACAGGAAACTAAGCGGGGGGGGGGGGTGACGGCCTGGCTTACGAGATAACCCATCATTAAGAAGCAACCTCTTATTGTGTGCACGGCGTCTTTTGAGTCCTGGACGTATTTTACGAGCGGCTACGTCTTCCTGGAGGGGGCGGCCTTAATCGACGGCCGCCATTGTTTTTGTAACCATCTTGGATATCAACAAGGCACTCTGCTACCAAAAACGTACAATCGATTATGTGTGTGTTCGGTCTGCGGCGAACTCAAGATAGGCCGCGCACACTTTAAAGAGCTTCACTGCACGCACAACTGGTGCTGTAGTGCTCAATTACGAGCGTCTTGCACAATCGCATGGCAGATACTCACATTGTTGCCTTTATTCACTGGCTATAAAAGCAGGGTTAGCGATATCTTGACCAGATGCCCCACACACACGCTGGTGTGTGGACGTGATCTGGAGAGGAAGGAACAAGCAGAATCATGTATACCAAACTAGCCGATGCAAAGAATACAAAGGCGACCACTCAAAGATATTGCAACCTAAGGATTCGAAGCAGTATCAAGTGGCGGCCAAGTCTGGTTGCTGGTCCTGGCACACTGAGGACAGTGAGGAAAACGGTAATCGAAAGTCTAAAGCACATAATAAATGTCGGTCTCAGTTAGGGCGCATTTATGCAACGGCACCGTCTCGGTCGCCGAACGCTATTTGCTAGGAAACCATTATTTATTTACGATTAATTTCCCGTTTTTATTAAATGAATGCGGTAATAGACAACAAATTAAACGCGTTATAAATAACAACACGGATAAAGAACAAAGTGCAACAGTCATTTTAAACATTGCTACAACATTGTTGCCATTTCTCGCTGAAAAAATCAGCTTCTAGCAAAGATCAAACGACGGTAGAATAAATAGCTTCTAGCAGCGAGAATTCAAAATCCAACATGGCGCCCATTTCGGGGTTATCGGCTCGAAGACAAAACATCGAATACCGGCATTCTGTAATCTGTCCGTCGTCTTGTACTGCAGTCAAAATTGTTATCTTGTTGTCATAAAACGACGCTGTCATGTTGCAAGCATCGTACGTCGTGTCGCGAGGCCCGAGGAGGAGATTTGCGTCCGCGTTGTTGCCATGGTTACCACGTATAGACAACTTGAAAGCCGCATCCTCCTATAAAGACGAGAAGCAGCCAGCATATTTAGTATTAACCAGGTAAAAGCGAGTAAGAAAGAAAACTGTTGTTACTTAAACCCGGCCTTATTCTTAAGTGCAACCATCCTACAAGCCACAAACTTTTGCACTGCTTCCACTTCGGGTGTCAACAAGCGCAAGGTAGGCCATTGAGCGGCTAACTCCACCTGAGGTCTGAGTTGGTTTGGGCGCAAGCTCAATCACGTGGGTCTATGAACAACGAAGTGAGGATCTCGAAGGCCTTGGTTGCCAAGCTGGGACATCGAAGGAGAGAACACAATATGGCGTCTATGTACTGGGCCTAAGGTAGCGATGGTTACTAAAGATGTAAACAATTAAATAAATAATAATTGGAAAAATAGAACTGTAGAATAAATTATTCTACTTAATGTACAAGCCAAAATTGTAGCAACTGAAGTTTTAGTTAAGACGGAATTAAGGCAAAAGAAGCAAAACAAAACAAAACAGCGGTGTCTGTATATATATAGTAATATACGCCGGTTATTTTTCGGTTCAAGTTTGTATAAAAGCAAGTATTTCTCCATGAAAAAATATTAACCCAAATTTACCGTTCATGACACCCATAAAAGCCAATAATTGCTGGATAAGACTTTTCTTAGCTTATATAAAAGTAAAACCTGCGTGGCTTTATGCCTAAAATGCAAATACAAACATGGCGAAAAATGGCGTCGGCGATTTGTCCATTAGAAAAAAAAGTGAACGTTTTGTCAAATAAAAAAAGTTCGTGGGTTGAATTTAAAAGTTCTGTTCCCGCAAATTTTTGAGAATTACGTCCTTCTTTCTGAATTGTTTAAGTTTATTACAGTTGGTTAAGATTTCGCTGAAAACTGTGGAAAAACGTGTTAGGGTTTCAGAGTTCAAAAATGGCTTCCCAGGTTTTTTATCGTTAGGGTTGGTCTGCCTCCCCAATCATGCTACGGTTAAGTGCAGCACCGTTATAGTATTTAGTCATATCAAGAATCAACCCCTATCATATCAACCCCTATAAATTCTTGGTCATATTTATATAATGCCGTCGTTTTATAAGTACGGTCGTCCTCCTCTTGTCCGTTAGTGGAGGCGGACTGTAGTGTTAGTGCACGTGTGTTTTTGTGTGTGCTGACCCTATATATTCTTGGTAATGTACAGGGTGGTCTAAGAGTCCCTTGCACCCCACCAAAAGTTCTATAGCATTGGAATTACACACCTGACTCATAGGACTTTGATTTGTCCCTAAGATGGGGTCCACCCCATGAATTTTGCATTGGGGCGTCCTGTCCCCCCTCAACTCCCAGATAAAAAACTTAACTTTGTTCTTGTGAGAAATAGATGTTTGGTGGTTCCAGTTGGGTAAATATGTGCATGGCCCGGCCAACGTGATTGCCGAAAAGTGCATGCCAGTTGGATAAACGGTATTTGTTTAGCTACCACACCCAGAGAGGGCTTCCTTGGACGGGGCAGGAAATTGTCCGGTGCACCGCCAAAGTCCAACAGCAATGAGATTACACTACTGACATATAGGAACAAGATTTGTCCCTAAGGTTGGGTGTGGCCAAGGTATGAGCTTGCATGGGGGCGCCCAGCTCCACCCCCCTCCCCCCCGATACCAAGTTTATTTCTGTTCCTTAAAATAAACATGACTAACACCCTCTGGGTTGGGCAGCCGATTCCTGACACCTCCTATTTTTAAAGAGATCAAGCACTATCAGTCAAATATTGCAGTAGCAGTCAAATATTCTCCTGGTGAAAAGCCCCCTGGAAATATCCCGCAGCAACTTTCCCCAGAAAATATCCCCCGTTCAAAACAGAAGTACAAAACAGAACAAAACAAAAAAACACAGAATAAAAAAGTCTCAACCAGTCATAACTTGCCGGAAACTCACTGCCAGAAAATACAAAGAATGAAACCTTTTTGACATCAATAACCCCTGGGGACCCCCCCCCCCCCCCCGCACCCCAAAAAAAAAACGAAGTAGTTTAAAAAAAAAACATTACGAACACAGAAGTAAAAAGAAAAATTGAAAAAAGCATATCAGCCTGAACCCCTGAACTTCCAAAAGATCTCCCAAAAACTCCTGATATTTCCCAAAAAAAAAAAAAAAGGAAAAGTGGTTGGGAAAAAAAATTACGAATAGAGAAGTAAAAAACTTCTCCTAGGACTAACTCAACTGAATTGAACTGATTGAACCGACTTGAACTTGAACTCTAGGATTGAACTGATTGAACCAAAGACTAGAAAGTTATGTGTGACAAAGATGCTCTCTGACTAGCAAGAACTTAACAATGTCACAGTAAATGCAACGTTATTAAATTTTCGGCCACGAATTGCGGGTTTGTTCTTAATAGAATTACTGAAAGTTTAAAAAGAAGGGAGCTGCCACAATTTTCAAGCTTAAGATCTCCGACATAAATTCCGGGGGTTATTGATGTTAAAGAAAATTCATTTGTATTATTTTACGGCAGTGTGTTTCCGGCAGTTACGTTTGGTGGAGGCTTCAGGATGATCATCCTCCCTAATCTAATGGTTTTATTTATTTTGCTCTGTACTTTCCTCTGTGTTTCAAAGGAGAAATATTTTCACAGGAAGATTGGTATGGGGGGGGGGATATTTCTTGGGAGATGATGGTCCCAATCAACTGCATAACTTGGTATTTAGGGGTTGTGGGGGGCACGGCACCCCAATGCAAGCTCATGCAGTGGCCCCCATCTTCGGGACAAATCTTATTCCTATGTGTCCAGTGTGTAATCTCAGGATGTTGGTCCTTAGGTGTGTGCACCGGACAATTTCCTACACCATGCAGGGAAGCCCTATGTGGGCATGGGAGTTACATTGAAGATGAAATAAAACACATCCCGTTTATCCAATTAGCATGCCGTTTTCGGCGATTACGTTGCCTGGGCAATCCGCGTGCTTCCCCAATTGGAACCAAGCGTCTATTTCTCACATGGAACAAAGTTAAGTTTTTTTATCTGGGGGTTGGGGTGGGGGGGGGGGAACAAGGCGCCCCAATGCAAGCTCATGGGGTAGCCCCCATCTTAGGACAAAACAAAGTCCTGTTAATCAGGTGCGTAACTATGTAGGGCTTTTGGAAGGGACTTATGGACAACCCTGGATATATATCACTAGTTCTATGATGTACTCATTAATTGTAATAGTATGCACATCCGCTAGGGGTGCATCTGTCTGCAATGAATCGTATACATATACAGTGAGACAGCTCCCTATGTCAGGTGCTGCCTCTTCACCTATGTGTTTTTTTTTACCTCGTGTGCGTGTATTTCATTTCACACTGGCGTAGGCCACACTTTCAGTACCTTCCTAAAGCACCGAACAGAGCGAACAGAACGCACCACTGTTAGAGACAGTTTGGCTCCAAACTTGATGTCGCGCGTGCGCAGTGATGTTGCGTCAGCCGTTCAGTGCCTTCCTAAACTACAACACAGCCCAACAAGCTCAGCAGAGTATCCATACGTCATACTTTCACCGCGACCAGGCCTGGCTAATGGATTATCAGGATTGGCTAATAAATGTGACCAGGCGAGAGCAATGCCAAATTGCTAACCATCTCAGGGAGGTGGTTTCATATAGGGTACTTTACCTCTGGATGCGACAGGCTGGATGCAGTAGGGGCATGCCCGTGGACGAGTTGGATGCTGGAGTCGTAGCGATCCTGGTGGCAGGTGCTGAGGTTAGCAAGTTATGATGTCAGCAAATTAGGACGTCAGCGAGTTATTTCGCTTACTTGTTTCATAAATGCTTAGGTTAGGTTAGGTTTGGTTAGGTTAGGTTAGGTTAGGTTAGAATTGGATACTGTTTAGGTTGTATATGATGATCGCGCGAAGCGTGCCCCCTCGGACGGTGTTTCATACTGGAAGCCTCGCGCGTCCACACGTTGTTCATGCTGGAACCTGGCAAGTCCACCCGAACGCGTCCACAGGTAAAGTACCCTGACTCGGTGGTTTGCTGGGGTGGAGGTTTGAGCATGCGCGTGTTAACAGTTTTGACGAAACAGATTCATCGCTGACGATGTTGACGTCAATCAAGCCGCATCAACACGGATATTAGCAGGGAATGAGCCAAACTGTCACCAACCGTGGTGCGTTTTTTTCGCTCAGTTTGGTCGTTTAGGAAGGTACCGTCAGTATAATACCTGTGAGCCTATGTTACGTGGTAAATCCAAACCTTTACGTTTTTGGTAGAGGGGTTGAGTGGGTGCTTGATTGTGTAGCTTTATTTATTTAGTAATATTCTAATGTTTAGCCTTTTTTTAAAGTTCATTCTGTATGTGAGAACATTTTATAGTTCTGATAAGCATATGTTGGGGAAAGGACGTCGATTAGGTATTTAATTTTCGAGTGCCGGTTAAAATCTTGAAATGATTTAGGACTAAGAATTATTATGTTTTAAGGGTGAACTTTAAGGAAATATTTTAATCTATTACATAACGGCAAAAGCAAAACAGAAACTTCCGCTTCGGTAATGCTAACAAACGTGACATTTTGTGTGAAATGTTTTTTTTTTAAACACTCCCCCATCATTGTCTATTCCCCCATGAAGTTAAAATGTATTCTTTTAGTTGAATAAAATTCTCTTGTTTGCCCGATATAATATTGCTATTACTGTCTATGTTTTTTTTTTCTTTGCACCTTCTTCTTAAAGTTCGCCTGTCCGTCTTGTCCAACTACCATTAGCTTACAGTCCGTGTGGCACTCAGCGGCTCCTGTCGTTACTTTCGTTCACATATTAGAAAATAGCAAGGCCAGCTGAGATAGTATCTGCGTCCCTTGCTCCACTCCAGGCCCATCATCTTCGTGCTCTTCCGGCATTAGTTAGTGACAGACACGCTAGGAGTCGTCCAGTTCCGTACGAATTGAGAACCCACAGGAATTTGTATCTGGACTAAGTGATTGCGTGAAAAGCCCTCAATATGCGCCAGATCTCGCAATTTGATCGTTACTTAATGTGCGTTTAAAGTTTAGCAGATAGCTGAGTAAACTACGAATTTTCCCGTATAAATTTTGTTCAGATACGAATTCCCTTTGGTTCTCATGCCGTTCAGTACTGGGTGTGTCTGTCACTAACTAATGCCGGAAGAGCACAAAGCTGAAGGGCCTGGAGTGGAGCAAGGAACGCAGCTACTATCTTAGCTGGTCTTGCAAAATAGCAAAGCGAACTAGGCTTCTTCTTCAGAGGGCTTCTCCTGCATACACTTTATTCACGTCGCACGGTAGTAAGTGGCACTTGGCTTTTATTTCACCGGAAAAGCATCAAGCTGACCGGCCCTTTCGGTGCAGTGGGGAACGCAGCTTCAATCTGACTTGGCGTTAGTACAAAACTAACAGTTTCGTACTGAAAACTCGTACGGGGAACTCAATAGGATTTCACAGAACATTGTTAACTATCATTTTGACAAGACGTCATGACTAATAATTTTCCAACTAGTCATTTTCTACAGAGGTACTTCATATGCGTACGAATGGGTACAAAGCCGACATAGGATACAAAAGGGGCACGAAATAGTACATAAGGGTGCAAAAGAGTACGTAAGAGTGTAAAACGGTACCAAAGAGCGCGAAATGGTGCATAAAGGTACATCTATAAGGGCTGAGGGCACAAAAAAGGGCACAAAAGAATACAAAAGGTTAAAAAAAGGAACCAAAAAGATACAAAAAGAGTACAAAAGGATACAATAAGAATACAAAAGGTTACAAAAGGGACAAAAGGATAAAAAAATAAGAATACAAAGTGCACGAACGGGTGCGAAAGGGTATAGGCCTATAAGGTACCAAAGAATGGTGAAAAAAGTACAAAATAGTATATTAAGGGTACAAAGAGGTACAAAATGGTACAACTAGTACGTGCACAAGATTACAAAAGTGTACGTATGGTACATAAGGGTAAACAAGGGCATAAAAAAGTAAAACGAAATATTATTCAATGGCAGAGATTTTAACCACGGTTCCCCAGTCGACATCTTTTAAAGGTACATTCCTCCAAACGCCATTTTTCTTGATCCTCACATCAAGTACGGCCCCAAAGTTCTATTTACTTACTCTTAGTCAGTCCCTTGCTGAAAATCCGTTTTGAAATTTGGCGTCTACGAGATTTTCTGTTCAGTATTGGGAACTAATTTACAGTAATAGCATCCTGCGATTATTATGATCCTTGCGCACTTACAATAACCATGACGTTTCATCTCTGTGTGTGCAATGTACTAATTTTTAATCGTTTGCTAATAATAATTACCACGAGATCAAAAATCTAAAAGACTAATGCGGTAAAAATTAAAATTATTTATGCCAATAGATTGCCGTAGAAAAATGATAAGATACTATAGCCAAAAAATAAAGTGAGTCGTTAAAATCTTTCCGGTTTGCAATGACACAATTTTAGTGTTCATGCTGTTTCGTCGACTATATCCCAGTGGACCTTGAAACGGTGCGATGGTAACATGGCGCGAATGGCGATCTGCCCGTGGCGGTTATAAGGCAGGCGGAATGTACCTCTAATGTTTTGATCAATAATTTTTGTCTTAATTTGTCTGTGTGTGTGTTTTTTTTAAACAAATTTTCGTAGTTTATTTATGCCCCTTGGCCCCTTCTATGGATCCGACCTTGCCTTCCCCATGTTGTCACAGGAAGGGTAAAACTTAACCATTCCTTTCTCTCGAGACAGCAACAGAAATGCTTTGCATCAATTTTTTTTTAAACCAGTTTTGGTTTGAAAATGCGGTAAGTCGCGACGGGCGAACCAGACTACTTAGCTGCCTGCCATGCACTTGAATTTGCAAGGCGAGATAGCGGAAAGGTCAGTAAGCGAGAGCAGGTTTTAAAAGGTGAAGGTAACTTTCTGGAAGCCAACGGTTTCAGGCAACGGTTTCCCGGTAGATTTTAAAGTAGAACACTCTCGCGGCAACCAAGGACACGTCTGCATGGTTGAGTGGCGCATCCAGAAATTTTGTTTGGAGGGGGGCAGAAAAATATGCAAATGGGTCCGAAAGCTAACGCATTTGTAACTAGGAAACAGGCTTTGGGCCTATTGTAGGCAGAGCGAACGAATCTTCATTCCAAACTTATGTTTAGTTTTTATTTTAATGACGATACCACATTTGTTAATAATTCTTAAAAATCTGGGTGCAACACTTAATGGGCTTTGTTGGGCTGTTTGTCTTTTGGTGTGTGACGTTCTGCTGTTCTTTGCTGGCCTTTTTCTTATTTTAGCCTTTTTTTAATGTAGGCCTATGTTAGGTGTCAAATTTAGGTTAACAAGCTTTCATTTGCTCCAGCATTTAGTTTTTGTTTAGTTATTTGTAGCCTCCTTTTCGTAGCCAACACTGAAGACGTAGGCCATCGCCATCGAGTAAAAATAAAACAGCACGTAATAAGGCGTTTAACTGTAAGCCAAACAATCATCAGTACGATAGTTTTTAACAATAGTCAGAAGATTCAAAAGGTTCACAATACTGTATAAGATTTGACACCGCCACCAACGAAAATGTTGAGCTGGCACACGTCTATCACGCAATGCAAGATAATATATTATTTCCTAACTCTATGACTGCATCAGCGATCTCTATTATATAATTTGGAAGAAATAACCATCACAATTTAGGTTTAAAATGTGTTAGCTTTTAGACCTAGTTTTAGGTTTTAGGCCTAATTGTAGCGTTGAGGCCAAATATTTATCTCGGATTTACTTTCGTTAGTAGCAGCTTACAACAGTGGTTCGAGATTAAGCCTATTCCTTTATGCGATGCAACACGGTTTTATTTCGAGTCTTCACGTTACCGTGGCAACCAGGAATTGAGAGACGCGGGCATATTATTGTTTCGTGCTTTCGTGTTTCGTCTGATGTCAATATCGTTTTATAATACCACTTTGGCCTTGATACGACGATTTCAGGTTTCATATTCGGGATTCCCAACGCTAGTGTAGACTCCATTTTCGTTGCCATGTTGAATTGAATTATCTCCAAAGCATTCTTTTTTCAAATGAAACTTACGTGTGTCGTTAATGGAATCCTTTTGTTTTTATGGTTGCGTTTGTTACTGTAGTGGTTAAATGCAAGCATCAAATGTTATTATTTCGTTGAGTTACGTCGAAAAAGATTATTAGCTAGAAAGAAGCAACCAAATTTTAATTTGCCGTGTTTTTTAAAGTTAACTTGACTACCATTAGCATGGTGTATGCTTCGTCGGAATTCCTTAACTTACAATGGTGAGTATTAGAAATAAATTCGAAAATTTTAAAATTTCTACAGTAATAATTGCCATGGCTCAGCAATACGAATTAGGGTATAAAACGTTGTATCAAATTTCATTCCAGTCCGATCTTTCGTTTGGGCTCCACCCAGACTAAAAATGTGTAACCAACGGACCAACATATTGCAATTTGGTGTCCGTTATAGGTTACGCTTTGCTCGATCGTGCCGCCAACAATTTCACTGACCTTTCACTGACGCTTTTAAGAAGCAGTTACGGATCCCAAGATAAAACTTTAGTAGGGGCGATTCCAGGTCAGCTAGGGGTTGATTTCACTATTTGTTTCTAGCGGTTCCAGCTCCAAATTTTACGGGGTGGATTGTCAGGGGAGGTGGGGTTGTCAGAAGGAGAGGGGGAGGTGGCCCTTGAAGCTGTTGGAGTTTTAAGGATTTTGGAGCATTTGAGTACTTCTGCAAGCTCTTTTTTTCACTTGGCCAGTAAACTCGAAGTAGGTGTTTTCTTTAAACCACCAATGTCTGTCCCCAAAAGAATTCTAGGTCAAAAGAATGCGATGGAAAGCCATAACATGAATTTTTCTTCGTGCTTTACTGTTCTTATTTTTTGCTTTTCCACTACTTTATTATAAAATTCAGAAACTATTTGAAAATAAGTCAGTAAAAAATTACTACAATTCTTATACAATAAGAATTACGTTAATTCTTTACCCGTTTCTTAATATAATAATTACGTAGTATCAAATTGTAAGATTTGCCAGTGAAATCACGACTTTAATAATTGCATCATCAGCGCGTGGCTGTTATAAGGCTGGCGGAATGTTATGAGGCAGGCCGGATGTACCTTTAAAAAGTAACGACACCAACGAATTCTTATGCATTCTTCTCTAACACTTCTTCCCAAAGGAGCAGGCAAGTTTGGCATTCCAGATAGGGTGGGGGGTAAAGAAATCTAATTTGTTAAAGGACACGTGAAATTGTTTTCAGAAGAAGCAACTATTCAGCGCCATCTAATGGCATAAAAAACGAACAAATATTTTTTTTAAGTGAAAATTTGTGTTAGCATTGCTTAAACTCTTTTTAGCGCATCAGTCATTTTTTTTGTGATCGTCAGAATAGATAGGGTGAGACATACGTCAGTGATATCACCCCTTTAATGTGCCACGATCACGACCACATATACCGAGTCATGCTTCGTTCCTCAATTGTAAGGTGGTTGCCCTTCAAGGCGCCATACTCACGGCACACGAAACCGCCTAGACCCATATTATTACAATCCAGATCCAGGTGATAAGTTGCACAACATAATTTTGTTTATTTTAAAACAGCGACAGATGTTCATTTGTGTTTTGCTGACTGCAGCTAAAACTGATCTGGACATTCAGCCCGCTTAGCTAAGCCTTAAAAAAAATGCTGTCCAACATTCCTTAGGTGAAAGGTATTACCTGAAGCGGCTGGTCATGTTTTCTTCATGATTCACGCTAAACAGCCCGGGGACAAGCATTAAATGACGTAAAGGCGAAAGAAAAAAAACGGGAAAAAATAATTTACCGTCGTTTTCAACTAGCCACACAAACAACACAACGGAGCGCGCCGCATTGCCTCGTGCGAAATATTGGCATTTCTGCCCTCCCGTTTCCCAAAAACTCTTAGCATTTTGGTGTTTTTAAACCTTTATATTATATTTATTTTTATTTCCATTTTTCTTTTTATTTCTTTAAGAATTTGACAGATGATTTCGTTGCGTTGCTAGCTCTCACGGTGGGGATATCCAATTGAGGTCCAAACTAGCCCCGGAGTAGCTTAACCCTGGATATAACTAACCCTCGACCTGGGAATTAGTGAACTGGAGAAAAAAGTTGGTGATATCCATGTTGGACTAAGTTGGGGTTTTGTTAGCTCTTTACTCCTTAGACCTCAACCTTTAGCCTAAATTAGCCCTCGATATAATTGTTAAAGCTCAGGAATAACGCTAATCCTGGATGGATATCACCGCTTTTTACATCTTGGAGCTAACTACTCAGTGCTAAGTTAGTCCTAGACCTGCAGGCTAAATTTTGCTTAGCCCTCAACTTACTTCGTGATGGATATCACCATTATTACCGAGCTTAACCCAAGGATTAAGTTTAAACCTCAACTGGATATCCCCACCGTTAATGACACGCTGGTCACACAACACGCGTAAAACCTTTTACAAGAAAATATTAGCAACTACTTACAATACACAATGCAACCATATATTTATCCTCCGATTTATTTTCTGTATGGTCACGTCACACACACATACACAGCGTGTTCCAAATACTTACTGCGTTCACTTTTTGCCATTACCAAGGAAGAAAAACAAAAGGAAATGGAGTTCAAAGTCAGTGGCGGATTTACGTGGGAGCACACCCCCTCCCCCCATCAGTACTAATTTTTTTTTATGTTGTTTTCATGCAATGCATGCGTGAAGAAAAAAAAAATTGCCCAACACATTTTTGCGTTGACCTTCAAAATTGTTTGTTTACTTACTTACCCAGGACAACCCCAACAATTTCTTTCATTCCGACAGGTGGAGTTAGTGACAAGTGCGCCAGCTTTCTTTCCTTCCCTCCTAAAACCCAGATTAAAACTAACGAGCCCAAAATATGGTTGTGAGCCATTTTAAAAGGTCAACAGAAACCTCAAATTTGACAGAAGAGTTATTTTGAATTTTTTTTTGTTTTTCCATACATGTAGCCAGCACAGCTGTGGCTTTGTCTATGCCATGTAAGTCACCAAATTAAAACAAAACAACGTTGAAAGTAGACCATCAGCAGATTTTCTTGATTTTTAATAACCGACATAAGCCTGTGTGCGATTCTAAAAGGTGAATCGAACCTCGAATTTTGTCAATATAGCATTTTAGTATTTTTTTTTTTCATGTATGTTAAGAATCTGTTTCCGATGTGTGACGCTCGATTTGAGGCTTGTGTGAAAGGAAAAAAACTGTGGAAAGTAGGACTATGCAAGAGTTTTGGTCATTTGATCAATGGCGTCAGTAGAAACTGAGTGGTTCTCACAAATACTTGAAACGAACCTCGAAATTAGAAGTGAGAATTACGAGCACAACTTCGACAAATGGTACAAGAATTGGAGTAACAGGGACTGTCGTGTGCTCCTTGATAACTAAATAAAATAATTTACTGTGAATATTTGAAAAAAAATTCCATGCATTTACCGTGGTTCGAATACATTTCTCCACCAGGTAGAGGGTTTGTTGAGAGAAGCCCTTGTATAATATAATAACATAAGCTGCTCATGAATGACAAAAAAATAAGCAGAGATTAAGAAGGAGGGGGGGGGGGGGATTCATCAGCCCTAAGCAGGGGTCGCACAGAACAGCAATTCTTTGTAAGCACTTTTAAAGACAGAAGTACTTTATAACGACCATTTGTAAACACCTTTCAGTAACGATAGACTAAAAAAAGTCATGTTTCTAGTGACGGCGTAAAAATGAGTAGGGTAGGTAGGAAAGATATATTTTAACAAATGTTTTAATAATAATCAAATGTACTGTAGCTTCTTGACACACACCCAGCGTTAGACATGGCACCAGAAGGAGAGAGGGTCAATTTTGCTAGGTAAATCCTATCGGAAATCTTAGATTCTTTCACATGCCACATTCGACATGAGCACGAGACATCACAGGACCCTTCTCTGCCCGACAATTCCAGGGGTGGCTAAGGCCGGATTCGAACACGGGACCTCCGGCACTGTAGACGGTCATGGTAACCATCAGGCCACCTTGCCCTAATCAAATGTACTGTGTACTAATTAAATTTTTTTTTTAATGTAAGGCTAAAAGTTGAGTTTAACAGTTGAAAATTAAATTACATTTTATAAGAGACAAATCGTATTTTCAGACCAAAAATAAGCACTTTTAAAGACCATTGGACCATATTTGGACTACCTAAGCACTTATAAGTTCCTTACAAATTTAATGTTAAAGTTAAAATATGGACTTGTAAACACTGTTAGTACTCTGCGAACCCTGCCTAAGGAAAATTACACACTAGAAATAACCTAGTTCAGTGTGCCACCTTTATACACTTACGTTTCGTCGGAGTGGCATGACCCGGATTCGAACCGGCTACCCAGTTCGCCCCCAGATCACCCAGCCTAAGGGTGGGGGTAGGGATGGCACGATACGAAAAAGTTTCTAAAATTATCGCGATAATCGATAATATCTCGATGGAACAAATTGTGAGGAAATTTTAAAGAAAAAAATAACCTTGGCTGAACCCTTCAGTGCAACGTTCACGAATGAGAATTGTGTGGCACTCAACACTTGGCCAGTAGCCATTAAAATGCACTTACCATTGTTCATTGCTTGCTCGCCATGTAGAAACAATTCAGCAGTTGTGCAGCTATTTAATGCTTAAATATTATTTGCGTTTAGCTAACTCTCTAAACTCTCTAGTTAGCTAACCTGGCTAGCAACAGGAGGCCACACTTGGCTGGAGAGCCCTTGAAATTCTGCACGCGACGCCGCAAACCGCTTGTTTCTTGTTACGGTTTCCAAGATATGATAGAGGGGTTTGAACGATAATTCGATAAATCGGAAAAAGTACGATACGATAATCGTCGAAAATTGTTATCGCGATATTATCGATTATCGTGCCACCCCTAGGTGGGGATGGTCACTTTTTTTTTTCCTCAGGAAGCTCAATACGGAATAGGGAGTACCTCAAAAGTGAGCTTTAGGGAGCAAAAGGGTATTTAAGGAAATTAAAATGGCCTTAAACCAGCTGCAGATAAAAGGGCATAGCTATTTAGGTAGTAATCAGATGCCATTGTGGGGAGTTGGTGTGGGGTAGTTAGTCCTCATGTTGGTTGGCTGCTGCATGAATATTTTGGCAACAGCGGTTGTTTTATGGCCTAATTAAACTTGCGTACAAACAAACAAACTCCAGAAGCCAGAAAAGGCAGCAAAAAAAGGCTAAAAATGTAAAAGTTACAGGGGTTCTGCCCAAGACCCCGCTGGGGATGCTTGCAATGCTCCCCCAGACTCCTGGCTGGCATTGGACTGGCATGCCGTAGCACCCATCTTTCAGGAAATCCTAGCTCCGCCATTGTAGTATCATACATGGTGATGGCCGTGTATGTATATAATTGAAGTCCTCGTTCCAGCAAAACTAAAACTATTAATATCTCCGAGATAGTAGCTACGTATCGAAGGTGTATTTATACCAAAAATTATGCAATTCTGTGCAAGAGCAAACGTAAAGAGCCACACGCAAATTTGAAAACTGTTCACTTCTTGTTATTGTGGTTCTTGCTCTTGTACTTGGCTGACACCGTTTCAGAAATAAACTACGGCACCTATCTAAAATCTGAAACATGATCTAAGCCAGAAATTTTCTTCGACTTTTTCAGTTGGTCGAGCCATTCCAGAGTTATGGGAGAAATACTATACCGCTACTTAGGGATAGTACGATATTGATATCGGTATCGGTATAATCTGTATTGGTCGGGTTTTTTTGCCATATCGGTATCGGATCTCTGTAAGGCTGCCGATACAGATATTCGTTACGGCAAGACACAAAACCGTCTTCCCTGCTAAACGTAATACCTAGCGCGGCAAAAGCAACAACCAAGTGAGAAAAGCAAAGCCATTTGCTCAGTTTGTAATGAAAATGTACCACGTGATAGTTCCGACGCTCTTAAGTTTTACAACGACCAACTCAAAATCCTACTGAGTAGATGAATGTACTGAAGTCATAGTAGGAATAAACGTAAAAATACTGTAATTGCTGCACAGCACTTCTTGGATAATCTCAGTAGTTGGAACCCAAAACAAGAAACCGAAGTTGCATTTGTATGGAAATTAAACTTTTAGTGGTGTTTTCTTTTTTATTATCGGTATCGGATAAGATCAGTCGGATCGGATCGCTAAAAAGTCATATCGGCTGATCCCTACCGCTACTACACCTTTCTAGACAACCACTAGCCAACCACACTCCTCCACTGTACGAGATCGACTATGGACAACTGTATCATACATACGAAGAGTGAAGAGTTACGGGTCCCTGAACGATCATTTTGATTGTTTTACATTGTTTTAACCATTGTAATTAGGCAACAATGCCACTCAGAATACGCCAGATCCATTCTTCGTACACGTGTTACCGTATGTCTTTGCTAAAAAAAAAATTGATTGTCATGTTGGCAGGGTGGTTGCTTTACCGCTGTGTTCGAGTAGTGAGTAAAGTAGGTTGTCTATAATGGTTGCATATGGTTGTAATGGGGTTATTAAGAGCGTATGGCTATGGGTCATGGCTTCTGCAAAATAAATGAATACCCGCCCGGAAGCAACAATCATGGTCTAACAATGTTTTTTTTGAAAACTGCGGGTCAATAACTACTTAGTTCTTGGCCCGCACTTTTGAAATCATTGAAGTATCAACGAAACATTAAGAAATATCGTTGTAGCTGTAGTGCTACTGCTCTACTTAACAGTGGTTTCGAATGTTTATTATTATTTATATACTACAAAGATATATCCACATCTTCGTCCCTATCTGTAGACAAAAATTAAACTATATTGACAGGCAAACGATACGCCTACGATTAGTGCAGGCATTTATGCGCATAAATAATTTTTTCTCAGATCTTTCTGGAAGACACTCCCCCCCCCCCTCCCCACTCGCTAGTTACGCCACTGTCAGCCAATAAAATGTATTTTCAAAAATTAAACTATATTGACATCCATACGATACGCCTACGATTAGTGCAGGCATTTGTATGCATAA
>JAHWFP010246273.1:16716-35420 GCA_023313725.1 Lithobius niger | reverse complement strand
AAGGATATTGGAACGGTAAATATCCTTTACTTTGAAATCGAAGCGTAAAAAAAAAACTTAAACATGGACTCGAATTTTCAAAGTAGGCGATGTGACATTTTTAAACAATCTGGGGAAAAAAACCTTCTTTTTTTCCTTCAGAATTGTAGGCTATGGGCTACAGTTATTTCCATTTTTTACACTAGTTTTCTTCCTGTTGGAGCGTTAATAAATAACACAAATTCTTCGTTCGCACAATTTCAAAAAACAAAAATTATCTTCACTAAAATCGTCCGCAAATTTTCGACAGTCATTTGGAGATGTAGGGTTTTCATCACGCATTAGCAGAAATTTCATGGCACTGTCTTTTTTGAATCAGCGGTTGAGTGTAGCCTCCACTGCCAGTAAGGCCGCTCCTCCACGTCTCACACAGCTCTGGGAAAGTGGAGAACCGTCCTTACTAACAGTCGAGGCTACATTCAGCTGCTGGTTCAAAAAGCAGACGTTTGAACCTGACACCATAACGACACAGTAACGTGAACTTTTCGTTGTTGCCTGATTAAGAGTCATCTGCGCCCCCTGCATGTAGAGATAACCTACTGTTGAAAATTTGGAGAAGGTATTGGTAAAAACATCTTTTTTGTGTTTGAAATTGTGCGTGAACTTTGGGAACGAAGCATATGATTTTCAAAGTAAACCACACAGCATTTTTAATTTTTTAGAATACAAAATTCAAAAACAGTGAAATTGTGCTAGAAAAACTTTTTTTTTTAATGTGGTGAGCAGGCGCTAATTGATGACATTTGTGAAGGCCGCTGCTGACTAGTACAAAGATTCTAGGATACAAATTACTAAGGCTGTACCGAATCGAACAAACCGAACCAAACATGGCCGAACAGGAGGTGTTCGGTTCGGTGTTTCAAAAGAAAAACATCGAACTCGACGTATTTCCACTTCTCGTTGACAGATTTTGACGTTTAAATACACCATTTTGAAGGTTTTTTTCACCAGTTTTCTGATGGTTCTGGAAACAATAAGTCCCTTGCTCTAAACCATTCAGAAGTTATTAAGGAAAATGCAAAGGCATAGTTTGTTTCTCGGGTATTTTCATTCAAAAAGTAACCAGGCCACCAGGCTTTTTATTTTATTGGAAGTACTGTATTTCAAGTCTTACTTTCAACTGCTCAAAACACTTAATTTGACGAAGCTGAAAGGGGTTAATTTAGGCTATATAATGCTTATTTTCAGCTAACTGAATTGCTTTTCCTTGTAACGGTAATAAAATTAGCTTGAACTAGCAAATAAAAAGCATCGACAAAGGGCAAATTTGAACAGCAGGCAGGGCCTGAGACACAATTAATTTTTTTTTTCGTAGCCTAAGACATTTTCTTTATATTCAGACTTCTTGATACTTGATTGTTGAAAACAGATTGTTACGCACAATTTCAGAATCAAAATACTGTACCAGTATTCTTGCAAATTTTCAACAGACCGACGACGTCTGTCTTCATCAGGCCTAACCTACACAACTTAAACTCTTGTCAACTACATCGCCACCGTGGAATTCAGCGTTTGAATTCAGACTTATCTAGCCTACATCTGTTCACTTACAAGTCTATGTGAACATAACATTTATTAAGAAACTACCGGTAGTTAAGGTTCTGCCGATACCAACTTTGACCGATCCGACACCGATACTTCAATGCATTAGGCTACTTCCAGTAAAGTTAATGTTTCTTCCATATTCATAAACAAAATTTGATAAAAAAAAGTTTCCGAATCTCAAAAGCTCTATGAGCAAGCATCTTGCAGTAAAGTGCATTTTTTTGGAACCTGTTTTTGGTTTTTGTTAAATAATTAGAGAGCGACTGAAGGTATCGCTCTGAAATTAGCACCATTGGAAAGCTCTTGGAAAAAAACTGTTAAAATGGTGTATTGGAACATTAAAAACGGACAATGTTTAGCGAAGATATCGCAAAAACGAATTTTTGACCAAAACAGCAGATACCGATACCGCTAGTATCGGTGCCAATATCGGTATCGGCGTAGCCTTAAGTACTTATTTTATCTGAATCTTTGTGAACCAAGTTGTTTTAAATCTTATTTTACGGGGTGATTGGTTTGGTGCATTTTTGTTCGGTCCGGAAGTGTTCGACTCATTTAAGATTTGTTCGGTAAAGCCTTACAAATTGCACAGTAAAAGGAAATGTGTAAAGTTGAAGATAGTTGACAGAAAAGATGTTAAAAAAGAAAGCAACAGCACTGGAGCCGATCTGATCAATTTCTCGCTGACTATTCGGGCTCCCCCCCCCCCACCCACCCAGTACCAGCCGTCTCAAATGTCAACTCAATAGCACTCGCCATTACACAATTTTTACTCGCCACATACCAAAATTCATCTTATGTGTGATGCTTTGTTTCTCTAATTTATGCCTTCATGAAGTTGTACAATATTTTTTAACCCCAGGATTACTGCAGAAAAAGCTGTTATATAGCCCTTATAAATCTGAGCTCAATGCCGCTAGCCGTTTCTCTAACTTGTACAGTTCCCGAGATATCCCTCTTTGTGTGGTATACTCTTTTGCTAATCGCCATTTTGGCAAGTAAGGCTAAATTCCAAGTCGCCAACTGTTGATTTCCATTCGGCAAATGGCGAGTGGCGGCCGACATTGGAGAGGGTTGCCCAGTATCCCCTTAATTGTTGGGCTCCCGTCTTCACCGCATTTTGGCTTTTAGATCTCAGTTTGACTTTTGGTTGCCTCTGCCCTCCATCTGTATACTACATCTATAACTGCAGGAATTTCAGCTAAGCACTAAGTATTAAAAGGTCCGTAGTTGTTGTTCAATTTTTGAACTCAGTTGTCTTAGTTGCAGCTAGACAAAAATGTCCCTCATGCTTTTGAACTGTTTGCGTCTGGCTAGCTGAATTATAAGTGATATTTTTGGATGAAAACTTAGTTCTTAGATTGAATAAGATAAGATAAATGGACCTCAATTTGGTGCCCAGCTTATTAACCCTTCCCTGATTACTGATATTTTCGGTGTCTGATCAGCATGGTCAAACTTTAAGGTCATAAATTCAGCACCGTTCGAGATAAAAGCATGCGATCTTTTAATTATGGGTTTAAATTCTTGTATGTCTTAGCATCACAATCTTTCAACATTTGACTATATTATTTGGGAGGGGGAAGAGATTAGGCCAACCCAATATGATACTGATAGACTACCACCGTATTGGTAACAGCCAAGTTATTAAGTTTCTTCCCGCTAACTTTGCTTCCAGGAGCCAAAAGTAAGAACAGTACACCTGGACGATGCAAGACCCCCAAAACCCCAAATGGGGGTGACAGGTTCATCCCAAACCGTGCTACAACTCAATTTGAGCTTGGGTACTTCAAGGTAAGAAAATGTCAGAACGTAATTGAATTTCATTATACTGCTTGCAGTTTGCTCAGTGCCTAAAAAAATCTTGAAAGTGCTGGTGTTTTTTGTCAAGATTTGCCGAGGTCTGGAAAGCATGGAGTTTTTTTTTTATCCATGAATCTTTTGGAAAGTTTTTGTCGCTAACGACTGAGTCAAAGTTACGCAGTGTCAAGATTTGTTTTTTGAACCTTGGGTGATTGGCTCAAATCTTCTGTGACATTTGTTTTTGTAGTTGTATATGAAGACGTACTTTATCCTTCAATGAACCCTTTTTGCCGGGACTAACAAATTCATGATATAAAATTCGCAAGCGGTACGTCAAAAGAAAATCCAACAAGTTGCATTGTGGAAATTTTCGACAGGCCACAATATTTCGCTTAATATTTGGCGTGGAATTACACCATCTGTCTTCTTCATTCAATCAATTTTTGTTATTGCTTAGCTCACATATTGATCGTTGCGTCGGTTCAAATCTTGCTCTCTAGACCACCGATCTTTATGGGATTCATGGGGGTGAGGGATGATCGTCTAACTGGAAAATTGCATAGGCTAATAGGTAGATGGATACAGTATAACAACATAATTGCAAATTGTTTAACACGAAATTTGTATGATGGAGATTGGAGAATCTTCGCATCCCTGCCTCGCTCTCGCTGCGATTATACATAATACAAAAACCGCAGCCATATTTTCCAGTTGGACGATTATCCATTACTATACATGATAATTCGTTTAGTTGATTTTCAAGATTTTTTTATGTAGGCAGTTGGGCTATCCCATTAGACGATTTTCCAGGTAGATTTTCGCCTGAAGCCCCAAATCGTGCTTGTAGCGGCTCATTTTATGTAAATTATGCGAGAGATTCAGTTTAAGGTCACCATCAACCTGGAAAACTCTTAATTCTTAAAGATTTTTTTCACACAAAAACGTGGAGAAGTTGGGGGGGGGGGATTTTACTTAGCAGGTTTTCCTTAGATAGTATAGCACTGTGAAAGCCCTATATACAAGTTAAATTATTATCGTAATTTCGTTCTTTTTTCACTCGGTTAAAATGATTACTCTCCAGGAAGCAAGATGCATAATTTCAAATACTAAAATACCACCAGTATTCGTGTAAATTTTTGCCAGACCGAACACTCGTCTGTTCATCAGGAACTACAATGTCTAAAAACTGTAACATTGTCTCCATGGGCATTAGGTGTTGAAATCTTCTGAGGAGAAAAACAGATTCCCGGGCTGGTGGGTTCTTTGGTGTTCATTAGTGTTGCGTTTCTCATCAGCTGCTGGATTGCGATTCTAGTCCTGGAAGATGTCTATTGAATGGGACTAGGGATGTGCCGATTATCGGTACCACCGATGTCCACTCCCGGTGTGCCGATACACCATAACGTATATAAGCACCTGGGCCAGCGCATTTAGCCATCTTTCTTCCTAGGGTGGCACATCGAGTGATTGTCCATCTTAATGCTCCCGCGGTCTTCGATTCCAGATTCAAATGGACTCCTCGTGTTCTCCAGTTCTGCGGACAGATGGGTGGCCCCTCTGTCCGCTCCCCATGGGCGCGCATGCAAAATCTACCGTATCCCTGTATCTGATATCCGACAAATCACGTAATTTGTTGCCACTTTCTTACATTCTGGATACCGGACACTTTGGTACATTTTGCATGTATGCCCTTGGGTACCTGAAAATTTGAAACATCAACAGGTGTCGGCATCACACTGTGGGGCAGCGTGTTTCGTCGTGCCCATCGCTCCTCCACTGTCTTTGTCTGTCCCGGGACAAGGATCCGCCAACATATCCGCATTTCATAGACAGTTCCACCTCGCCGTTCCAGACGGTACTCCGGTCCTCGACAATCTGCACCGTCGTTCAGCCTTTCGTCACCCTCAGAAGCTTTGTTGGGTGCGAACTGTCTTTTCTGCCATCGACGGTCTACGGTGCATCACCTTTGTGCTTGGGCTGTGTCGTTTCATCTTCCCTGGTGCTCCGGCTTGTCCTTCCGCAACAGCCGACGCAACTACTACTTCCTTGGTTCCTTGCGATCCTATGGGACAGGGCTGGAAAAAGTTCCGTATCCTGGTATCTAGGATACCGGGAAGGTTGAGATGTTAGCGGGAAGCTACGAATTAACAAAAAAAAAAAAATCATTGTTAAGTGTAGTTTCAGAAATTTCAAAAGCCACTTGCTCATAACAGCAAGTGGTTAACTTATATGGTTTGCATTTCGTTTTAAACGCAAAGACAAGTTCCCAACTCGTCTTTAGTTGCTTTAGTAGCTGCACAGAGCAAAGCGTTTTAGGCAAGTTACTTTCCCTCCCTGCAACTGTAGTGGGCATAGTCCACTCTCAGGCCAGCAAGAAAAACGGGTGGGGTGAAAGGGTTGTGGGCGGGGGATGAGTCTAATTACAACGATTCTCAACGGTGGCTAACTTGTGCAAATGTCTTGAAGGTTGTAGGAATGATAATACATTTTCTGCTTGAAAAAATTAAACGCTTGGTATGTATTGACTATAATTAAAATAAAATAAAATACTCCAGCAATTGCAACAAGGGCTTTGAAAGGTTACGTCTGTGGAGAAAAAGTTCCGCTTGCTGTCAACAGTACGAACATTTTTTTTTAAGTAAATAAAACAAAAACTGTTAGTCAAAATTTCGAATCTGCTATACAAGTTTCATTTTGCATCGCAGTTTAGCTAATCAACTTTTATTGGGGGGGGGGGGGGGAGAGATATAAATCCCTGCGTTTTTATGGGGCAGCAGACATGCTAAAAAAAAAAAGGTCATTAGGTCCACTATATATTGGAGCGGGAAGGCTAACGTGGGATACAGGGAAGTTTGGAACTTTTTCCAGCCCTGCTATGGGAAACTCTTCTCCAGCCACGACCATCTTCATCCTGCCTGAACCGGTCACCACCATCAACGGCGGTTCTATCCTTTTCGGTTCCGCCTTGTGAACTCTGTGCTCATCTCACCTATAGGACCATACCTTATCTGCCTCTCCAACGAGGGGACCATATTCGGGTTCTCCAGGCTGGTGCTCCCCGAATGCTTTGACACTCGCTCCTCGTTCTCCTTTCAACGTTTTTCAGTCATCCCGGTATATCTCGAGTAACTCCTGTATCCAACTTCCCGTCTCATCATATTCAACCACGTTATCCTGACTCCTCGTGCACCGGTGTCCTGTTTCCTCCAACAGACTTCAATCAACACTCCGGCAGTTCTTCGGAGGTTGGGGTGTCTTCGACGTGCTGCGGTTCCATTTGCCCACAATTCGCCCCACGCCCCGGGTCGTTTCCTTCAAGCTTCATCGGTCCTCGGTACCGTCTGTTCTGACTCTTGTGTTTCGCCTCAATGGTTCTTTTGTCAATCTCCCAGAAGCAGTGACACTGCTTTTCTGTTACCACTCCTTTGTAATAAATCATTTTATTCTTTGAAGTAAAGAATGCACGCCAAAAAAAGAAGTGAGAAGAGAAACACAATGTGAAAAGATGGGGAGACCACAACAAACACATAAAATTGAAAACGTCAAGAAGTATGGAAGCGGACAATGACACAAGAAACATGAAGATAAAATAAATCCAGTAGATTAGAAGTTAAAAAGAGTGACTTTTCTGTACCAGTAGCCTACTATTGCTGCATTTCTATAGCAACAAGCTATTCGTTAAGGTTTTTTTTCCCTTTTGCGTTCCGTCTTTCCGACGCCATTTTTCTCTCTGCAAATACTGCCTTGCATTTCTCTCGTTTCCTCGGTATTTCGGTTCCCGCTTCATCCGGGACTTCTCCCAGACAGAAGGGTTTTCCCTGTCAACTGCCTGACGTCAGCATCGCTGTCCTGATGCCCGAGGCCTGTGCTTTCTCTCATTAGGCTTGTATTCAAGTCAACATGGGGTCCGGGCTCACTTATGACAGCTCTTTCTTCGCCCGCTGATATCAATGGTTCGACTCAACCAGCTATGGATACACCCACTCGGTGTCTTCATTACCCATAGTGTATGCAGATCCTGTATGATGCAACTATGACCTAACTCATGTTGCCAATTCCATCACGACTGTGACTGGTTTACCACTAAGTGCAGTGTTGGTGTCAAGATTAGCAAACGTAGGGCTGAACTCTGCAAACAAGCGAAATTACGACGCGTCAGTTTTTCGCTTCCGCTTAATTCAACTTCTTCACCCAAACCATCGACACCCAAAGGCAAAGCCAGATCAACTCAGGAACTTATGGTTGAGAACCCTCAAATTGCTGTCCAGGCTGACGTTACGTCTACACAGTTTATGACGCAATCCGCTTCTGTTCCACGGACGTGGTTTCGTCTACAACAACCTCTGCCACCATTTCTACGGATCCTTCACTTCTTCCTATCCATCACCCCTTCCTCGCGGCAATTCGACTTCGGTCCCCAAGAAGCCGATATTTGCAGCACCCACACGCGGATCTTCTGGAGGAATCCCACCAACTCGCATGCGAGACGAAGGCAACTGCTCACTACCCGGTTTGTCAAAGTCTCAACCATTCAAAAATTTAATTGGAGATATTCGATTTACCTTTCCTCGGTCAGGATGGGTAAGTTTATTTGTATTCCTAGAATACCTGTCAAATTCCCCAGCGTGCCTCCCCTCATTGTTGCCACTTATCGGGAACCTGGAAAAACAAGATGGCTGCTGCTCGGTGCTTTCGCAGCGCCTGCAGTGTCTGAATCCAATTATTGTTGGTTGGGGGAAAGAATTTGACTCTTGCATGGATGCTGCCGGTGTGAAAAAATGTGAAAATTTGCTATTAGTATAAAAAAAAATGTGAACAATGTGATAAAATGTGAAAAATATGAGCAGTGGTGTGAAATAAGGCAAAATGCACAAACTGAAGTAAAAACTCAAGAGGAACGCCCCAAAATGCTTGCAGAAGTAGTGGCTAAAATTGCGTAGTGAATTTGCTGAGCTTGAGGCAGAATAAGTTTTTTAATCTTGTCATTATTAATAAATACAAGTCCAATGATGTCGAATAGTGGGTGCAGCATTATTTTTATTATAAATTTTAGAGGCATCCTGAATTAGCTGGGGTAAAAAACAGTGAAATTACTGAGAAATTACCAAAATTACTAGTAAAGAAAAACTTTGAAGAATTGTGAATCATTGAAAATGGAAGAAAGTGATGCAAAAATAGTACGCGAAAAATGTGGCACTTAGGTAGGCAAAAAATGTGGAAAAAATGGAAAGTAGGTACGTGAAAAATGTGAAAAGAGTGAAAAAATATGAAGGAAGTAAGTCCCCCCGGCAGCACCCCTGCTCTTGTCAGGAATTTTTGTCTTACTGTAGGCAACAATTTAATTCTAGGGATAAAAACAGATTTACTTATTGCGCCTGGTGAATGGATTTTTGTTTTGTTTTTATAGATGACACAGGCTGGTGACAAGGAAAACGGTGGTAATGTTAGCCCTGGAACACAAGAATACCAAAGGGCAATGAACGAAAACTTGAATGGTGGAGACATTGCTAATACTCGTATAATTCATTATGCAAGCAGACCGCCTTTGGCTCCTGAAGGTAAATGTGTGCTTATTTTTGTTCAGCTTTGTTTTTTGTGTTGGTTATCTGGGATTATGCTGGATTGTTGCGACTAACTTGGGAATTTGTTTTAATGTAGTAAAATTTTGACTTCAGGTTCTGTAAACAGTTTAAGAGTAGTTTACCATCAAAGCAAAGCTCCTCCTTCAACGAGAAAGACCACTCGGTTTATTCCGCAAGTGCCGGACAAAATCCTTGATGCACCAGACATTATCGATGATTACTGTAAGTAAATCCATATCATCAAATTGTTTACTTTAAAATTTAGGGAAAATTTGTGTTTTCAGATCTGCAGGGGTGAGATCGCAGTTCTGCCTTTTGGAATTTGGTTGGATTTTTGCATTTTCAGGTCAAAATGGTCAACCCTTGCTATCGTTGCAAATACGTTGAGAAGTTTGTTCAGAGTTAGGGTGTGACACTTATTGGAAGACAGTAGTCACTACAGGTGGTCTTCAAAAAATGTGCAACCAAAAAGGGTGATCAAAAAGTGCATTAAAAGTGCAAACATTTTTCAAGCTATAAAAAAAAAAAAGAGCGAGTCGATTTCTTTTCTGGATCCAATATCTAATTCTGAGCAAAAGAAAACTAAACCCTAAATAGCTTATTAAACGTCCACGTATCGTGATATTAAATCGTGAAATACTTTGAACGCTCACTCCTTAAAAACCATTGGTTTTTCATGGCAAAATTGAATAATCATCGTAATTTTAAGGAAGTCAATGTTTCATCCCCCTAAATCGTGGTTTTTCCAGATTGATCTCATCTTCCTTCTGGCAATTCGAATCGAGATGAAAATTTGTTCGCTCCGCTTTCCGGGCTGCCAGAATTTACTCGCTGACGAGCTGTCAAGGAGGGACAAGATTCCGGCCACGGAGTGGTGCCTGAAGATGTCAGCCTGCAAGATGTTATTCCGTCCTTTGGGCACACCCATGGTCGATCTCTTCATGGCGAGCAAAAATCATCTTCCAAACTATGTCAGCCCCTTCCCGGATCCACAAGCTTGGGAACAGATGCTTCGTCAATGGATTGGAACGGGATGTTCGGGTTCATATACGCACCATACATTCTCCTACCAAATATCCTAGAGAAGATCTTAAGGTTAGATGAGAAATATGTTGTCGTGGCGCTAAATTGGCTGGCCCAGCCTTGGTTTGTCCCTCTTCTGGGCCTTCTAGTGGATTTTCTTCGAAGACTCCCTCCGTAGAAAAGGATCTTCTCAGTCAGGAAGAATCCGTCCATCCCAAGACCCCCACAGCCCTAACTCTTCATGCCTGGCAACACTCCTCCAGCTGTTCCGAGCAGACGGCGTTTCGGAAGAAGTTGCCAATCGCATCGTTAGATGCCTCCGTGGGAGCACTTGTAAAATCTACGAAGCCAAATGGGTTCCCCTGGTATTTTGATGTTTCTATATGCCAATGAAAATATACATTACTTGAAATTCTAGCTTTCCATCAGACCTCGTCAAAGTGGTGGAGGGCACCACCTGGTAGGTACCCTTTGGTTGCGAGGTGGCTCCCCCAAAGTAAAAACTTTGCCAAGCAATCGAAGGCGAATGGATCCACTTGATCAGGAGGGTTTGCATTTGCTTACGGAGTTTTCAAAGAATCCGTCTAAGAACCAAGAATGGCCCGAGGTGGGAAGCCATACCTCGAAAATAATGGGATGTGAAGACAGTAGTACGTCTCCAGGATGCCGCTTCGAGAATGTCGGTAATTGTTTTTATATGCATATATGCACGTGTTAAATGCTGCCTATGGATGTTTCTTAAAAGGCCGTCTTAGTATGGCTCAGCGGTAGGACCCCGGCCTTTGATGTCAATGGTCGTAGGTTCGTTTCCTTGCTCAGGCAGTCTTACATAAAAGTCCAAAAGGCAACACAAATAGGTTTGCGTCTGTATTTATTTGACTTTTGTTGAGCTGTTGGCTTCCCGTCCTATTTCGCGCTTAAAGAATTTGCTGAAAAATTTACCTATTTCAGATTTAAATCTTCTTGATTGGAGTAAAAACGATCATATGGTTGTTGCCCTTGGCAGTACTGTCTATATTTGGAATGCTGGAAGTGGAGAGATCCAGCAACTTCTAAGCCTTGAAGAACCGGGTGACTGCGTATGTAGCGTGCAGTGGCTACCGGACGATGGGCGCCATCTGGCAGTTGGCACTGGTAATGGGTCTGTGCAAGTACGTATTTTATTTTCGTTCTTCTGTCTCTCTTGCTATCTATTTCATTTTCCTTAGTAGGTATGAACAGGAATTCTTAAGGATCGAGTTATGAATGCCACAGTATTGTGACCAAAGATGTCAACTCATAATTTGTAAACTAATCGTGTTTATATCGCAGTACTTTTTTTGGCGTATATAATTTTTCGCTGTTACACCTTAATTATTGTAAAAACTTTGTGCTTACCTCGAAAACTTGTTACGGCAAAATGGGGAATGAATGTTAACAAATTATTGTAGACCCCTTTTCACGATGGTACAAAGAATGTCAGCACTTAGGCTTTTCTGTCCTCGGCTGCGTCAATTACTGTGAAAGTTCGTCAAATTTGAGTCACAATTCCAAGAATTATGGAGAACACCTTCAATGTCTTCAGTGCGGCTTCACTACCTACCTCAAAAACACGGATTACATTAAAAAAAATGACGAAAGGAATGATGAAGAAGAGGGAAAATGAAGGAAGAATGCTGAAGAAGACAAAAACTGAAGGATGAAGAAATGAGAGGAGTGAAGAATGTTCGTGAAGTCGTCTACAAGATACCATGCGGAGACTGCGATGCCGTATATGTATATAGGAGACAAGGAAAGGAGTCAGGACAAGAATGAGGCAACACATGGCCAATGTAAGAAACGGGAAGGAAGACAACGGCATCGCAGCTCACTGCATGGAGTCTAAGCATAGTATCAGATGGGAGAAGGCTGAGACACTAGTGACTTCAAATTCTAAGAATGACAGGCATATGAGATGCTTAGAATCTAGTCATGCAATTGCATGAAATTGGAGGTGCATCATTGATGAACATTCAAGGGCCTGCATTTCCCCGGGTTGAAAACATCATTGGGAGAGACCTGAAACAACAGCTTGGCCAACAGTGGAAGCCTGATGAGCTAGTTATCGCTCTGCCCATGAAATACGGGAGGCTGCGAGGAGTGGAAGTTACATATTCTTAGCAGACGATGTTGGCGGTTAGAAATTCGTAGCTGACGATGTAGGTGTAAAGAGGCCGATACTTTGTCAAAAGTGCCTGAGGAAGATGACAGTTTGCCATTGAAAATTGGCAAGACATTGAAGGTGTCTTCGTTGTAAAGTTTAGCGGTAATATTCTCCATAATTCACGGAATTGTGACTCAAAATAGTCAATTATTGATCGTTAAAAACGGTTTAACGTTATTATGGCAAGACTTAACTCTCCAATGTTTTTCCTTTCAGCTCTGGGACGTAGGCCAGTTAAAGCAAGTTAGAAATATGGCGGGTCATTTGGGTCGTGTCGGTTCTTTATCATGGAATTGCTTCGTTATATCCAGGTAAAGTAACCTTATTCTTGCATGCCTATCAATGTTAGATTAGTAAATATTCCTCTTTGAGGTTTGGTTGCATTTTGTGTCGCTTTGAATTGGTGTGTTTGGTGAGGTGAGCCAATAGGGTTATTTTCAGTTGGTCAAATGCTGTCAACTGAAACATTTAGTCAGCGTGATAAAACTGACATTAATACGGCCTCAACGAACAGTATCTTCCAGAGTTTCTCAAGAAACTGGGGGGAGGCCAAAGGAATGATGGGACTGTCCCCAACCTCGGGCTCCGATTACAAATCAATGATCAGCTGAGATGAACTTGCCACTCTCGAATGCTTTACTTTCTTAACTCAGTTTTCTTCTTTACTCATGGGCTTTGATGCGTCGGGTTAGTCTTCTGACCTGCCAACCTTTCATGATCAAACTCGGCTGCATTGTGCAGGTTCGTACGTAACAGACGAAACTATTTTCAAGGCAGAGTAAATTGTCAATATTAACTTTTAATTCCAGTATTTTGTCGGATGTCGACACCATTGTGTTCTTAGTCCGTAGTAGTAGTAAAGTAAACCACCATAAGCAATGACGAACGTCATCTCCTCCCTCCCGTGTACGTTTCTAAGTTTTTGAAAAAAAAGTGCAAATCGAGACCACTTTTCTGGATCCAAAATTCAAGGCTGCGTCTGAAAAAGTGCGTCCTATTTTTACCGAAAAAAGATACAAAAACAGGGGTGACGCTCAAAGTATGCAGGGCTCGAAATAAGCGGTATCGCGTCACAATTTGCTCCGCAAATTTATGTTGTTGCTGTGTAAAAATTGAAATGCATCGCAGTTGTTGCTAATCATTTTTCCCCTCTTACACTTATGCTGGAATGTGGACCGAGTTGGGGGAGAGGGGGGGGGGGGGGGGTGCATACTGGTTCCTGTGTGTAGTACTTAGTCCGCCATGTAATGGTTACCTGAGTCGAAGATTATGAAGGTTTAGAGGTTAGACTCTAGAGTTTAGACTCTTCCCGTTTCATTTGCATTATGTATGTCCTCTGCTGGATCTAAGAAGTGCCAACTAGGGATTTTTTTTTAATATAGGTGTTAAAAAAGTTTAATTTGGGGACCACCCATTCGATTCAGAATTGCATGTTCTATCTAGAAAACTTGGTCGTGTTTTACACTTTTTTCCCACTGGATTCAACTTAAAACAGAATGGGGAATGTGGCCAGAAAAGATCCTAAGCTTTTATGTAAAACTTTTCCCTCCGACCTTTTTTATTTTAATGTAATCTGCAATTGGACATGCAGCAAAACTGGAAGCTATGATGTTCCGTTTGTATGGTATGGAAATTAAAATCGTATTTTTTTTTCACATCAACAAACTCTTTATCGGCCTATCACTAAGCCGAGTCTAGTTATATATACTTACCGCAAACTTATTACACATAAAGTGCATTTGGCTTGATATCTGCTGATTTGCTGAATAAATACAGCAGACTGCTTTTAGTCTCCATCTGCAGAAATCTTTATTAAATGAGTTACAGCAGTCCGCACAGGCAGTTCTCTCTTAATATTACTTAGGGTAATTTTGAATCTCCCATTACAGACATAAATTTTCTGCCGTTAAAAATGAAATCTTTTTTATTTTATTTCAAGTTCTATATTTATGCCTTTGCAGTGGTTCTCGTAGCGGCCATATACACCACCATGATGTGCGTATACCCCAGCATCACATAGCAACTTTGTCTTCTCACACTCAAGAAGTATGCGGGTTGCGCTGGTCTCCTGATAGCCGTTACTTGGCCAGTGGAGGCAATGACAATCTCCTCAATGTTTGGGCCGCAGTTGCTGCAGTTGGGCAACGGCATACTGACACAGCACCTCTGTACACATTCAGCCAACATCAGGCCGCCGTCAAAGTAAGTTAACTTTGTTTCATGCTAAGGTGGAAAACAAATGAAGACCCATATTTTCCTTCAGTTCATAGTTTTTGTGTACATATATGCCAACGAAAATTGACGTTACTTGAGCTTTCTAGCATTCTCCTACTTTGCTGATTGATCTAGAAATTAAAGTTCTAGGAGCCTGCCACCCAATGGGCATCCCTCCGTCTATAAAAGCACTGTAGTGACTGAAGATTCATCTTTTCTTCTGTCTCGACCGAGTCGAATTTGCCGTTTCTTCTCCCGAGATATACAGGTAACACACCGTGGTCTGAGATACTGCGGTCCCTGTGCTTCCCTTTCTACGTGCCAAGAGCAAAAGGTACGCCAATGGAGATGTCGGCCAGGGTTACCACCCCGCGCCCTTTGTCCATTGAAATTTTGGTGGAAAAACCAACACCACCTTTGCTGGTATTCTCTACCTTATCAGCGGCCTGTCCACGGTCGCCTGATGACCATGCTTTCTCGGCTAACGACTGCTCGCTAGATCGCTCTCCCATTGGACCATTTGCGACCAATAAGGCCATGCTTAACACTGCTACATCATCTCCAATCCAACGCGACGAGGCTCAGCCCGTGCCCGACTTATGGTCATTCTAATCCAATCTCCTAAAACACAAGGAAGCTTATACTCGTCTGAAGCTACAAGTGAAAGCCAGGCCATCCTCTGGAAAGACAAAGCTACCTCGTTCTGCTGAAAGTCCAATCGATCTTTCTTCATGGTCATCAAGACGATCAACCACTCCACCTTCCGTCTCCGACCCTTCCAATGAACTACTTTCCAAGGAGGGTTCACGAGTGTATGGAATCCTCATCGTTCGTTCAAACGCAAGCGAACGTCTTCCCCTCAACGAACACCACCGAACCAGTACACTCGAGATTGGGTAACCGCTACTTCTAGCAAGAAATTGCAGTTATCTCATTCTGGGTTGTTCTCGTCCACATGACCCGCCTCAATCAGCCTTTCAAACTGTTCATCCACCAAGATATTCAAGACCCATCATTATTGCGGACTCTGACAACTCCGGTTCGGAAGTTTACACCCCTGAACGACGATCGGTCGCCTCTGTCGATCTTTCTCTTCACGCCTATTTTGCCGCATTTTTTACCGAAGACAGTCGAGGATATTATCCCGGATTGCATCCTCTATAAGTCTCGCCTCCAACGACTGAGCCCAGTGAAACCAGCAGTCTCTCCACCGCCATTGGTTTTGGTCTTTACGACTGCCTTCCTTGTCAACAGGCGGTTCTCGGCCAATCTACAACTCTGCTTACATTTTTACTTCACAAAATACCGACGACCGGCATCTACAATGGTTTAAAAATGACACATAAGTTCAGGAAAATACACACAACCACCATGCTGAACACAAAGTTCGCTTGAATTTTCGGTGAAGGGCCCTCAAATATGCGCACTAAACACCCTCAGTGATGCACATCTGAGTGCCCTCGAGTTTTTGGCGATTAGGCGATTGACAACACTTAAAACACCCATTACTGAACGTCACGGGACCGACTTAATGATGGCATTGACACATTAGTGGTGCCTACATTGGCAGCCAAGCTTGACGCTAAATGGGATATCCAGATGAAAGATCTAGATCAATGATGCAACCGAACAAGCGCAGACTTTTGTAATTGGAATTTATGAACTTTCATAATATAGTAAGAATATACTTGTGAAGAAGGTGAACGGGTGTAGCCAAGGACGGAATTTTTCCGCGATAAAAATTTTCCTTTTCTGCGACGCGATCCGCGATGGACAAAATGAAAAATTACACGATAAAATCGGCTAATTCCACGAGTGGGTGCAGCAGCAAATTAGCTAGAAGACGGCAGTGAAGACGAAAACCGGAATTATAAGATACGAAACCACTAGAACGCTCCTGTCAGCGTTCGCATCAAGTATATCCGAACAGGCGTTTAAAAAAAGATTTGTAAATCTCAATTTTTATTATCATTTACTGCTGAAAAATCTTAACTATGACTCAAATTAAGCGGAATTCCACGAAATGCGACATTTTCCACGGCAAACCTCAAATTCCACGAAATTCCACGATACAAAATGGAACCTAGACTCTGTAACCGACATTTTACTCTTAGACAGAATGTGTTATTGATTTTTTTTGAAAAGATGATAATTTTCCACGATCGTGGAATCGTGTAAAAACTCCGTCCTTGGGTGTAGCACTGCACAAAAAATTCAAGCAGAACTTTGTTGTGTTCTATGTGGTGGTTGTGTGTATTTTCCTGAACTTGTATCTTTACGTCATAGAGGTGGTCTCCTTCTTGGGAAAGGCGACCCCTTATAACTTCACAAGGAACCTCCTCCCCCATGTCCTGGTCTGGAAACAGGCTTTCTTCTGCCCAACAGTGGATGGGACTGCAAATCCCCAGAACTTCGACACTTGCCCACGTTCGGAATACCTAATTGCAGATTTGAAAATAATACTTCGAGACCGCTCTCTACATTCCACGTAAGGTCTAGGTTCCCGTTTTCGTTCCGCATGACAATATAACCAATTTATTCTTGGGGTTCAATAAACTGGTAACCTAGTTATCAAAGTGAAAGACAAGGATACGTGGGTTCTCTTATTCAAAGTTTATTACACAAGCCAAGTCGGGCCAGAGGGCTGACTCTTAACAAATGATACTTAGGAAATGGTTATTATTTATGGCAAATGTTACTTCAGATCACAAGTCCCACAAGCCTAATCCTTACCAATATCGCTCTCAGTACAACAACCAGAAGAAGTAATAATTACAGTAAAATTAGCAATTAACTGTCTCTCAATATTAATCTAAATTCACACTACGCTGACCAGCTAAATACAAGCGGGTAGCCTACAGTATGCAACCAAGTTCAAAGTATACTTATCCAACATCCAGATATAAGATGATTCCTGTGGCTTATAGTTAGCCTAAGTCCAAATACTCAAACAGAATTCTCAATCACAAAATACTCCTTCAGATAATTGTAAGTCTGGAGTCCTAGAACCAACAGTCCAGCCAGAGAGCACCCACGAACAGAGAGGAGACAATGGCTTCCCTGTCTTAAATACTAGCCCAGTGAAAGGGTTAAAAAGTCTGTACAGAACTGCCACCCGTGTGTGGTGTCAGAACTAATGGTAAGATTTAGCCTTAGAACACTGTCTGGTGAGCAAACTAGTCCCTTAGTACTGGAAGGGGTAAAATCTTATCTAGTGCTGTGCCCTCCGGTGGCCAACCCGAGAACCTCAACACCAGCTTGCCTGAATAGCACTCTATAGAACCAGGTTGCAGATCATAACTTGAAATAATGCATCTAGAGTATTAAGGTGCTGTATGGCTGGGTGGTTTGTTACGTCAAGTTGAATAGTTAATGAACCTTAATTAGTGAATGTTAATTGCGATTGATTTGCATAATCAAGATTACTATACTAATTAATTGGCCTGGTTGCATACTGTTGGCTCAATACATCTGTTACAACAACACCGCCTTTTACGACTGGGTCTTCAGGCAGATGTCCTAAACACTGCTGTGAACGCATTACGCGAGAAACTCCGCCGAACCACTGCCTGGCGAAACAAAACCTGACTTTTTCATCAGTCAAGTATTCCGAAAGAACTTGCTTCGCAACCTTTCATTTCCATGAACTTAGGGGTGTGCAAAACTCAAAAAATTCGAATCAAGTCTTACAAAAGCTCAAGCTCGACTTGACACTTCTTCCAGACGTTCAAAAATTTCAAGTAGGGGTGTACGAGTAGACTAATTTTGATTAGAGCCGAGTTTGCAGCAGAAGAATGAGGTATCAAGCTGAGTTGGAGTATTTGGTTAGGATACTTATTTTGCATTGTTAGTGTAATAAATTAATAATAGCTAAAATGCTACTAACGGACTGTACAAGTCAACTTGTGCAACTGGTTTTCCAGTTTTTATGACAATTTAACTTTAAAATGGCTTGAGGTAGTGGCTTTTAATTTACACCACTGGAAAGCTCTCGTCGAGAGATGAATTTGATATATTTGAACGTCAAAATCGGTCAAAAATTGGCAAAGTTATCGCATTTTCACCGTTTTAGAGTTTCCCAAGTATGGATGCAACGAGCCGAGTTCGAGTACAAGTTGCATACTCCGCTCGAATTTTTCGAGTTTGTCATGTGCAGGGACAATGATTTTCCACTATCGCGGAATTAGCAGTAATTGTTTTAGTTTGAAATTTCTTAGTGTCATGTACCTTACCATGAGCGGGGCCATTTTAAAAATCGCGGAAAGTTTGATTTCTTACTACCTGCAAATACTTACCTTCCTTAATAATGCTTAAAA